>JAUZNK010050509.1:1020-15991 GCA_035046665.1 Euphysa ruthae
AAATGTGCAAACAATTGTAATATAGCACACCTGGTAAAAACATGTGCAAATACGCAAATAACTTTAATATTGCACATCTGGTGAAAACATGTGCAAAAGCGCAAACAACTTTAATATTGCACATCTGGTGAAAACATGTGCAAATGTGCAAACAATTGTAATATAGCACACCTGGTAAAAACATGTGCAAATACGCAAATAACTTTAATATTGCACATATGGTGAAAACATGTACAAATGCGCAAACAACTGTAATATTGCACATCTGGTGAAAACATGTGCAGATGTGCAAACAATTGTAATATAGCACACCTGGTGAAAACATGTGCAAATACGCAAATAACTTTAATATTGCACATCTGGTGAAAACATGTACAAATGCGCAAACAACTTTAATATTGCACATCTGGTGAAAAGATGTACAAATGCGCAAACAACTTTAATATTGCACATCTGGTGAAAACATGTGCAAATGCGCAAATAACTTTAATATTGCACATCTGGTGAACACATGTGCAAATGCGCAAACAACTGTAATATTGCACATCTGGTGAAAACATGTGCAGATGTGCAAACAATTGTAATATAGCACACCTGGTGAAAACATGTGCAAATACGCAAATAACTTTAATATTGCACATCTGGTGAAAACATGTACAAATGCGCAAACAACTTTAATATTGCACATCTGGTGAAAAGATGTACAAATGCGCAAACAACTTTAATATTGCACATCTGGTGAAAACATGTGCAAATGCGCAAATAACTTTAATATTGCACATCTGGTGAACACATGTGCAAATGCGCAAACAACTTTAATATTGTACATCTGGTGAAAACATGTGCAAATGCGCAAACAACTTTGATATTGCATATCTGGTGAAAACATGTGCAAATGTGCAAACAACTTTAATATTGCACATCTGGTGAAAACATGTACAAATGTGCAAACAACTTTAATATTGCATATCTGGTGAAAATGTGTGCAAATGTGCAAACAACTGTAATATTGCATATCTGGTGAAAACATGTGCAAATGTGCAAACAACTTTAATATTGCACATCTGGTGAAACATGTGCAAATGCGCAAACAACTTTAATATTGCACATCTGGTGAAAGCAAGTACAAATGTGCAAACAACTGTAATATTGCAGGATTAGTTTCTATAATCAATCTTTTTTTGTCAATGACACTTATTTATTACTAGCTATATAATAAGTTGTAACAAGATTTTAATAATTAGTTTCATGCAGATTTTTTTGCATTGTTCTTTTCTTTTGTACTATAGCAAAGTACACGTGTTTCATCAGATATAACTGTAACAAGTTTTTCTTGTGGAAGGTTTAATGCTATTGTAAAATTTGTACTTTCAGCCTCACTTTGACATTAAAAAAACCTTAAAACCATTCAGCTTAAGATTTTCAACTAGAAGCATTAAGTGTTTGTTTATTTGGGTTGTTTAAAAAGAAAGCAATACCTGTAAGACAAGGATTTACAACAAACTGATCAAATAATTCACTATTTTCCAGTCACAGGAAAAGCTGAAGCACAACTATCTGTAACCTTACAAATACAGCTTCCTGAGATAGGATGCTTTCCAAGAAAATAATTTTTCTTAGTTTGGATTATTTTGCTATCCTTATTATAGCATCACGAAAGATTCAGAGTCTCCTTGTAAAGATGAATCAAACTCAAGCTTAAGAAAAACTATCAAAAAATCAAGAATGAACCTAATCTAATACAATTATTGTTATCTGTTTTAGCCCCATTTCAAGACATGGTTTTCTACTCTTTTTTTAATAATATGACTGAAATGACAAATTCAAACATATTACAAAAAAACATAAAACATTTCATTAATAACTATGTTTATATATAGTTACAAAATTATCATTTAAAAGCTTAATAAACCAAGTATAATTTTGATAAAATGTATAATTTTTAACTAAATTCAATTCCTCAACACTTAGTGATACAAGTTGTTTTTTTTTAATGACACATTTTTTCATATAACAAGATTCTAAGCGACTACTTTATAGATGCACCATATTTTTAGTCAAACTCTACAGGACTATATACATTGTGAAACTCTTTATGCCATACTATCATTTAACTTTGATCAGCCACTCCAGTTTTTTTTTTAATTCATCCTACCTTACCAATATGGCATTTTCTCCAAATCAAATAAGCTTCTAAAAGAGGAATTTTATCTGGCAAAATTACATGTTTTAAAATGATCAAGCAAATTTTTATAATACGGAAAAATTGAAAAATAAATCTCTATAGACTTACTTTAACCGGATCTCCTTTTACAAGGACTGTTATATCCAACTTCATATAACCCTAAAAACAAACAAATATAATATTTACAACATGAAAGTAATATTTCTAAGTAAATTTGTTAATAGCCAATGTCAGATATATAATCAGGTTGCAAAATTCACAACTATTACACAAAAAAATTGCACTGAAACTCTTTAAGAGCAGTATGCAAAATGTAATGTAATACTATAACCAACAACATAAAATTGAATTGAATAGACCAAGGGGTAAAAGAGAAACCAGATAAAAATGAACATATTCAATGAACTCAAGAAAAATGGAATGTTGAAATCTCAAATAATATGAGTTGATAAAATGGTAGAAAATTTCAATAATTAAATAATATACATATACGTCCCTATTTTCCGAACCAAAACAGAAAAACAGAATTTTTTCAAACTCTTTTCACATAAGGAAACCTATCCCCTAAAAATTCCCGGCTAATCTAAAGCATAAATCTCTCATTCACACATTAATCAACTGTCAAAACTAAAAAGTTTTGAAAGTCTTCTTTCAGATAGGTACAAGAAAATGATAACAATGATGATGATGATGACGATGACGATGATGATAATGACCGCGAAAATTACGATGAAGATGACGATGATGATGATGATGATTAGGATTATTAATTACGATTTAAAATATATGCAAGTAGACATTTATTCCTGCTCAACTAGCACCCAAAGTTTCATCTGGATGAATTAGGGTAGCCCATTTACGTATGAATCTATGATCAGGCTGTGCATATATGGTACCCAAGTCAATCTAAAATCAAGGCAAACATATCAAATTTTTTAAAAAATCTAAAATAGAAAAATATGTTTAGTGATTACAAAAAAACATCCCATGATGTCTAAATTTGTAAAAGAGATTTAATACATTGATTAAAGAGAACTAGAAACCCATGACATGAGTTAACTTCAAACACTTTTTACAGTCTTTGAAATGGAAACAAAACTCAAATGTTGTATGAGTGGGAAAAATAATGATCAATGCTTTTTATTTTAACTAAAACTATTAAAAGTTCAAATAATCCTTTAATAAGTTTTAAAATCAGCATAAAATCAATAAAATTCAGTGAGATTAAGATTCACATAATTTAAAAATTAAACCGGAAAACCTATTAAATTGTTTTTAAAAATGGAAGAGGTGGTTACTGAATATAATTGTTTTGAATTATTACATTACCTTTAGCATAGGAATTAACTTTCTGTTCCTAAATCAATTAATTAGCTTTTTCTAGTATAGAAAAATTAGTTTGTATACATTTAATCAAATTATATATGCAATTGCTGAAATCTACTAGAATTAACTTAAGGAAATGTTACCTTAAAGTAACCCAAGATTGTTCCTTTTGAAATCAAATTTCTTCCTGAGTACACCTAAAGACAAAACAAAAATTTAAAAATTGAACTAATAACACACCACAAAAGAATAACTTCTTGATGCACCACCATCTTCCTATCCTTTGACACTCTATTTCTACCAATTTGATAAAGCCAAGGTCAAGAATATTAGATTCAAACAACAACCTAAAATGCATATGTTTAAAATAGGCTAGTAAGACCAAGGAGCTGTATTTCAGTAATTAACACAAGAAATAGTAAATACAAAAGAACAATATTTATCTAGAAAAATGGTAAGTTTTAAGACAAAAAATATAATATAAATATATGAATAATGACGCCCGTATTACAGAGATATACTTTTGGCAATTATTAATATTCTGCACATTTTTTTTATTACAGAGATATTAAATTGTAAATCTACACTCCCCCACTATCCGTAACTCCCAATTCCTGGTTGTTTTTCATTTAAAATAACATTTTAATATGCTAATGTGGCATCATAATAAAATTAACGTATGCAACTTGATTATTTAATAATTCATAGGTTTGTTTAATGAAACAAACTTGAAAATAATTTTCTATTTAAAGAATCACGCTTTCGTTTTTGTTTGGTTAGCATGTAATTCAATACATACGATAATCTTAAATATAAATACGAGTTTGATTGACGTCAATCCATATTCCCAGAATAAACAGTAATGTTAGCTCCCAGAATAAACTGCAATGTTAGTTCCCAGAATAAACTGTAATGTTAGTTCAGAACATAATAATGTAATGTTAGTTCCCAGAATAAACTGAAATGTTAGTTCACAGAATAATGCAATATTAGTTCTCAGAATAAACTGAAACGTTAGCTCCCAGAATAAACCATAATGTTAGTTCACGGAATAAAATTGTTATTGTTTTGAGAACCTTTTTTAATTTTATATTTTTTTAGGGAAAAGTGATTTTCAACTTTCCCAACCACACACGCAGTGGCGGCAAGGTTCAACCATGGGACAAACACTTAATACTCAGTGAAAACCCAACTTGGAGCACTAGATGTCTGGTGAATATATACTGGTGGTAGCAATTTATTTTAAATTCAGCTTCCAGCCTCAAGTTTTTTTATGATTCTTTGCACCTTCTCTCAACCAATTTCTTTTTTATGGCCTCGTCGAGCTCTATGCTTTTTTTCTGCATCCTCATTGATACGTCCTTTTTCATAGCGTGGTATTTCAAGTTTTTTTCTCCAGATCCTTGATTGCCGGGTTTTCCTTTAGGACCAGTAGAACCAGAAAGTCCATGCTCACTGGGTTTTCCTTTAGGAAACAGCCTAATTGGAGCCATTGGGCCACGTTTGTTTATAGTATCATCGGGCTTAATATCATGTCAAAATATGTTCTTATATCTTGGCTGTGTTTGGGTATATGAGTCCCTACTCTCTGCATCTAACTCGCAAACATGGATCAATGCATGAAATAGATCAACAACTAGGGGTCTATATTGTTTACTTGTCACGTCGTTATAGACCTCCATAAAGCGATCTATGGTACCAAGGGTAACTTGACAACATAAGCTGTGGACTGCTTTTTTGTCAACTGGAAACCGAAAGAGTGACATTTGTAAACGCTGGTGCCACATATCTCCACTTCCACAACACCAATATGAAACTAGGACGAGTGTAGTGTTGTCATTGTGACTCCCATCCCTGTTCTGGTGGCCGAAATAGTTTGACCACTCTGCCTCATATATCAGATCATCCACAATGAGAAAGTTTTTCTTTTTTCGGTTAAACTCGATTGGCTCTTTACAGTGTAAGTCATAACCGGAAGACCTCAGGCTTTGAACGTGATTATGATCTTGCAATATGCTGCTGGTTGGTATGGCCGGTAAGCACAAAGGTAGAGCGCTTCATACTGTGAATGTCGGTTGAGTAGGAGGTCCTGAATAAACAATGTTTTATCGCAATTCGTCGGTGCACATATGAAAATCCTCACTGGATGCATTGGTAGGTAAGTATCTATTACCCGGAATCTCATTTGAATGTTATCTTTATGTAAGGTTATGAATAAATTAACATAAAAGGTTGAAATGAATACCAATACAATGAAAAAGTCACGTGTTCTCAAGGCCGATGACCTCACAGTTTTGTTGGAAGCAGCAGTGAACAAGATTACCAAACCAAACAAGCAAACGCATTACAGTCAAACAAATACAAACGGTCTCAAAAAAAAGCAGGACGAAGAAATACATCGTTATGAGCTTGTCCAGGAAAAAAGAGAAAGAGTAAAAAAGAGAAAGAGTGAAAAAGAGAAATCAGCGCCAGGCACCTCTAGAGGAGCAATTAACTGCACTAGATGGAGACAATTTTATTAGCCCACATCAGATGCTCAAACTTAAAACTATGATGCAGGCATTGCAGACAAAACCAGCATTAACCAACAGATCTGAAGGTTACGATGTTGCGCATAAAAGTGTTAGGTCCACCACCATCCACACATGAAATAGTGTTCCCCGATATACGCCTTAAGTTACAAGGTATTGATATTAGGTCTGAAGAGCGCTGTGAAATTGTAATCGATGGTTACCCAATTCAAGCTAGCAGCCTCGTGACAGCTTTCCGCTGTTTTGTTAAAGGCTCGCAAGGTTTCAAAGGGTAGGTTCCACCTGGAGCTAAAGGGCTCGATAAAATGCTTCGGCAGGAGGAGGTAGCCTCTTCAAAGTTTCCCAAGTGCACTCGACCATTGTTAAGGGATCGAACGGTTAGATCTAAAGGATCAATACTACAAACTTTAAGAATGCTACTGACACCACCAATAAAAAGTCAGTCAAGTTTTGAACCACTATCATCTAATGAAGAAGTTGATACGCCGACTCAAAATTTTGATGAGCACCTCAGCATAAGAGATAGTGACGACGAAACACAGCAAAAGGGAAATGGCATTAAGTTACTAAACCCTAAACCAAGCCATGGACCACGATGAGCAAGGAAGTTACGACGAGGCAACTTAAAGCCGCACACAAGAAGTTGAAAAAAGCAGAGAACTATATCGCTTCTCTTAGAAACTAGACACCAAATAAGATACCAAATAATGGCGCCGACTTTCATTACTATATCTATTAAAGATTGCTCTGTTTTACCAAAATAACACGGCACAGGAAATTACTCAGTTAAACTTGGGAAATGTTTCTAATCAGAACTACCATACCATACACCTGGTATAATGTTAGAGAGAAGAACCACCTACTGATTATTCCCTAAAAAAAGTCTGTCTAAACCCTGAGAACTATGACTGTGTGTCCAGACTAGAAGACTCAATTAGTAGACTCCTTAAAAACACAGGCCTCACGGTCTCAGTGAATAAGGTTATGATGAAAGAACCTATCACATAACTAACAATAATGCTCTTTCAGGGACTTTACTTGAGCTTTTGGTTTCCCAGCAGAGACAAAACTCAAGGCTGGAACCCATGTTAGTTCCAACCTTGTGGATGTCATTGGAGGATTGAACAGCTTTCTCGTCTATATTAGCATTATCAAGAATACGAATGTAGGCAATTTCCAAGTCCCGCACCTGCAAACCATTCCACTAGGCGATGACACAGGCTTCTTTAGAAACCTTTGGGGTGGAATCAAGCGTATGGCAGTGCTTGCAATGAAAATCGTTGCCAAGGCTGCCAATGGCTCAGCCACTCTTACCATAAAGGGGACGCTAAAAGAAAGATTGAAGGCTGTGGCTCAAACATCAGCTATCAAAGAAAACCTAATGAATCAAGGACATGCAGGGCTAACTGCTATGCGCCCGATTCAGTGAGTTTGTTAGCATACATCCCTGCTAGACATGTGTTCTTTTTTATATCATATAAAACACTGAAATGGAAACTATTTATGGAAAGAGCAATCTTAACAAGCATCTACATGAGTTCACAGGTTTATGGGTTGTGGCACCAACACAGAATGATACCATCAGAACTTACCACAAAGTCGTAAAGCCCAAAGGTGACTTAGATCACATAAACGAGCTTCGTTTTCAAACGGGGACCAAGCGTAACTTTATCAATCTCACCGATAGCTATCTTAAGGTAAAATTCCAGGTCGTGTGCACTGCAGGGAATATCGTAGCTGGTGATAAATTAGCGCTGAACAATCTGTTTGCACATGGTCTGTTTAGGAAAGTTACTTTAACTGATAGATATAGTCCAGCCATGTCCAACCTTGACGTGCAACTATATTTCCCTACCAGGAGATGCTACTCACACTAAACACAAGAACTAGGATGAGAGTGGTGCACGTCAGCTCGAAGGATGGTATCCAGACACCCCAGCACATTTCATGACTAAAGGTGAAGCCAATACGAGCTTTATTACTCAAAAGACTCTTGTGGTAGCAGAGGCAGCTTTTGTTGCTGCACTGAAGTAACAGTCACGTTCTGCTCATTCCTGGGGATGATACGACAAAAACGACACAAATTTCACAATAGATTATGTAACCTATGGAAAGAACTCTCTTCTACCAGCAACAAGACTCAGTTTAAACTGAAGGATATATGGAGCACTCCTCTGCCAAGCCACATAACTGTAGCCATCGTGGTGGCATCGGTATTTGCAGACTATGGACTGAATCAGCTAGAGGTGACCGCTGACTCGAGAGAGGTGCCTAAGATCGCCTACGAGTCCGTTTTTAACAGAACAAACTTGAGCAAACTTTGTCACACAAGAGTATTTTTCCACACTGGATGTCGCTGGTAAAGCTTGGGCAGCCAACGGCAATCTTATCGATCTTGCAAGCTATGTGAAAGGCACCATAATTTACGAGTTTAATTTGACAGCCGATGGATCATAAGCTGCACATTGGAGCCTCACTCATAGAGGATCATAGTAAATTGCCAGCACTTTCAAAGAAGCACCAGCCCATCCCGTTACAATTATTTGCTGTAGTCTGGTCTAGTCAGTTGTAGAGGTGGCAATGGATAGTAGTATTACGACTGACTTTATGGACAAGACATGTCAACAACCATGCAGCTCAAAATTGGGCCACAAAAAACGTTCTTCACTTTCGGAGAGTCTTCGCCGCTGAAGAGCTTCAAGATCCAGGTAGTCATGTGTCGGATCTCATATGATGGTGTTGTGATAATATCATATAAAATGGAGTGGTTTGACTCATTCGGTCTACCACCAGACACCAACGACATCATACTAGGGCACCGCACATTCTTTTGGAAGTGGCTTGGCAACAAAGGTTACTGTTATAACACTGCTGATCTGCAGGCACTGTTTGTTTAGAAGTGCGGGCACAATGCACTTTGGTTCTACAAAAACGGTGTGATAAAAGGATGGGGAGTCTTCAACCCTGAAAAAGCAGAAAATTTGCAAATCTAAAGTCTTGTATGACTTTAGGCCAATATGGCCTATTTTTTTGCATCCCTTACTTGAGCAGCGATAATATTGGCTGAGCAAATGCACCAAGGACCAGAGTGAGGAAGGACAGAAAGTTAGCTCCATGTTGACCATTTTTTATAGGACAAAGCATTTATCAACATTGGTCAAGCGATGCTCTTGCTAACTTTATAAACCCTGCTATCTTCATTTTGCTTTGCTGTGCTGCTGGAATACTAAGCTTACCATTAACCACGTCCTTGGCTATGTTTTGCAACAGTGGATCGAGGTATGCCATTTTCAGCACATAATCTCGCTCATGCTTGGCTTCTCGGGCTAGCGTTCCAAGGTAGTGCCTGTGTTTTTGTAACGTGGATTTAGATTGAGGCATGTTATGTATATATATATATCTTCATACTTGCAATTTGTTCAATATAACATGCCTTTTCTTGAAGAGCTATACACCAAAATATTAGAGGTCGACCAGAGCGCCCAGGGAGATAAAATCCCAGGTTGTAAGATATATAAGTATGCTGACACTGGTAGACGTGGCCTCTCACTACAAAGCTGCCATACCATTAACCTCAAAGTCAGCAGACAAGACTGCCGTGGAATTTACTAGCTGATACAGGAATGGACCGTTTGTATGGCCAAGCATCTTGATGGTCGACCACGGGCATGAATTCAAGGGGGTCGTGACAAAGCTTGACTAAGTATGGGGTTCGAGTCCGTCAAGCACAACCAGGCCATCATAGATCACAGAGTCCTTTAATCGTCGTCTGCCTGAGCGACTGTTGAGAGCACAGATACAACAAGAATTAGACAGTGGCCAGGACAACCATGAATGGCTATCACTTCTACCCACTTTGTGGAAGATATGAACAATACATCAATGCAAATGACAGTTCACGCTCTGGCGGAAGCGATCGAAATAGTCAAGGTCCCATTCGTAGATCAGAAAGCTTCTTGAGATGCTGTTGCCTACAGGCACAATGGTCTACGTTGCTAAGAAGACCCAAAGGAAGTTGTTCGTCGATGTGCAACCAATCCATGGTGGATACTTGAGCCCTACCCGATCTTGCCCAGAATTTCGGAGCCTGGGCAACCTGCCCACCACTACACTCATCGTAATCATCGTAGTCATCATCAAGTTATCATTCAATTCCCTATATTCAGCGTCATGTCGAAACTGATCATAGCACTTATGATGGCGATTACACGACAGGCATGTAATTTGAACGTTCCATTTGTAATGCCTTTCATTGTCTTCTTTCTGGTTGAAACTAAAGATCTGCCCATGATATTTGGTGTAGCCCTGTAGCAAGAGTTTGGTGTCATTTGCAAACTTGAAGGGACAATAGGACGCAGTGCGTCAAATGGAGGTAAGATGCTCAAAATTTGACCAATCAATCTCACTTGCAAAACAACAATGTAGACAGCATTGCTCATCCAACCACTGAGGCTATGACCTAGCACAATCAACTCGCCCAAAGGCCCAATATTGCTTTTCCCTGGATACGATGCATAGTCCCCCAACCTGCATACTTCCATTTGAGTGGGAGCCCTCTTGTGACTTTCTGTAGAGGCACTTGGACGACTGTTCCTTTGTATGCATTAACTGTACTTACAGGTATGATCACTGGCTGACCTTGTTTTCTGTTAAGGTGGGCGATACTGTCGTCCGGGTCAAAGTGTATCTTTGCCAGGAGTTCAGGATCATTTTCTTTGTGAAGCCGAAGTATACTAGCCTGGACCTTCTCACCTAGGACATTTGTGGAACACATCAACATCATCAACATGGTAATATGATTTTCAGAGTCTTATTTGGGACCTTAAAGCATTCGTCAAACACTATAACCTCACCAAAGAATTGTTGAGTTGAAGACCTAGTAAAATAGGGTCCTACTCCTGCAATGGCTTTGTAGGGTTGATGCAAAAGTAATGATGGATGGTTTGAGCTTGGTGAGATTCTAAGCCAAGATGGGGGTTATCACGATGCGATCTGGTAAGGTCGTTTTCTGGAGTGACTAAAACCAACTTGTGAAAGTAAAGGTTTTCATGACCTACTCCGCTTCCACCCTAATCAGTCAAATACACACATAATACAAGGTCCATCGCATCACCAACCCCTCCATGGAAGAATCTTTACATGCTAGATAGGCTGTTTACATATCCAAATGGTGATGTTAGCCTGTTATTGCTGTGGCATCTTGGCTGTTCCATGCTTTAAACTTCCAAATTCCTCTGTATTTCATACGGGTCGCCCTATCAGCCACTTTCCAAATCGATAGACTGTAGCACCACCCATAGAGTGGGTGGCTTTGTGCTATTCTATGCATAGCTCTTCCAGAATGTCATCCCGGAGGTCTGCTCCAGTTTTCTCAGTCAATGCTTCAGTAATCGCTGTGGATGTTGATCGTGACCTCCATTGCGAACAATCGCTCCCCACAAGAACCTGGCCACACAGCCAAAATCTTGTGGTCGAGGGAATGGCTCTAACTGCAAATGCAGTCATTATCGTCCCATTCTATGGTTACTCTATGATCTTCTTTTTCAAACAAGACCTAATGTACCTCACCCTCGTTTGTGATAACTGGCCCTCTTGCAACAAGTTGCATGTCAAATCAACGACCACCGACACCTTCCCCTATCTCCTTCCAGATGATTGTGTCCCCTTTGTTGATGTAGCTTCCGTCTGGGTAGAGCTCTGGGGCATTGTGAACAACTAGATCATAGCATATATCGAGATGAGTTGCAGGTAGGGTCTTTCCGTCTTCAAATGCCGATTAAATGCAGAAGGCTGGAGAGGCTTCAACAGCTTTTCTTTAACAAACTCCAGGATGGGCTGATCAAGGATGTATTTTATAAATGCAGTGGTCTGGAGAGGCTTTAATAACCTTCTCTTAACAGCTTCTGGAATAGGCTCATCGAGGATGTTTTTGGCAACTTATGTAAGGGCCACTTTCTCAGCAAGTATTTACTCGATGTTTTCATCAGTGAAGGTTTCAGACTCAGCAAATAGTTGCTCGATGAATTCATCCATCGCTTTCTCCTCAACTATGGTGGGGTACATATATCCCGGTATATTCTAGTCAGACAAGTCTCTAAATGAATGTTTGGACAATTTCACACAGCACACAGGTAAAGTGTCTAAGTGCACGCTTCTCTGTATCAATCAATTTTTGAGGAACGCGTTGAGCACCACATAGCCTACACAGAACTGGTTGCATTCTACCAAGACCTATCTACTGTAGATATGTGCCACAATATATGTCAAAACATTTTTTGTGGCATAGTTGTAAGGTATTCACTTTCAACCATGGGTACTTATTATCCGCCTTCATCATTTGGTATAACCTTGCCTCTCAATGAAAACAACCAAGGTAGATAGTGGCAAGAGTGTAGATTTATAATTATCAATTATATATCTCCGCAATAAAAATTATTAAGAATTGCCAAAAGTATATCTCAGTAATAAAAATTTGTAGTTTCATGGAAATATATTTTATTATTTTGCAGTTCACGCAAGTGAGGAAGACATCATGAGAACCATAAGCTCTTCCACTTTGGGGGCAAAACAACCCTAGTCCTTAGGAGGCATCATGAGGGCCTTACGTCCTCCCACTCAAAAGAATAAAAACCCTTATTCCCCCTCTCCTCATATGTACCATCAAGAGGTTTGAAAAGTTTAATTTCTAGGTTGTCCATGCCAAACCTTTTCAAATAAAGAAGCCGTTTATAATGCTCATAATGTAAAAACTTAAGTATTTTATTTTTCAATCCATGTTTATTTTTTTAAAGACGGCATATGGTGTGTGAAAATGGGTGAGGTAATGATCTTTTTATAAGTTATAAGCTAAAAAATGAGTCCTCACTGAATTTCTTAACTTTAATATAACAGAAGTTATGAAAGAGAGATTCTGTTGCTTTTTTTGCTTAAAAATGGCAGATCTATAGCTTATACATTAGAATTTTTGTTATGGTGCACAGAGGGTTAACCATCTTTCAAAAACTATAAATAAAATAACCAACTTACAATAAACTCAATAATTTCATCAAAAGCAAGATCTAATTGATTAACAGTATCATAAACAAAGAACTAAATGAAAAGAAAAAGCAGAATTAGCAAATCATGTCTAATTTAACAAACAGTCTCTAGCATTCTTAGAAAAAAGCCTGGATATTGATTGGACTATGATTTCCAGCTCCCTCTCAATTAAGTAGAAAGTAAGCTTAGATACTTTGAGAACGCAATCTGAAAAAAATATGAAATACTTGAATAAGCACAACCTTTCTTTAAACGCCTTTCTTATATGAGCATGGTACCTTGAACGGTCACATCCTCCTCCAAAAAACAAAATTTTGAAGCAAGTTATCCTGACCCTCCCCCAAAGCGAGGATAAGTAATAATAACGCATGATTAATACCAAAATATAAGAAGTTATACTAATTGCAATTTCATGCCCAAAAATAAAAAATTTTTTTTTACATAAAAATGAATTACATTAAGGAATAATAAACTTTTTTAAGCCTTTCGTTAAAAGCCTTATGACTAAACACAAACAAACCCATTTGAATTTTTCATAAAAGTGAGACCAATTTAATTTCTCGTTCTGCTGACCCTACCAACCACATATTTTCGAAATCAAGAAAAAAAATAATATTCATTTCCAGATATAAAAAAAATAGAAAGTAAAATATTTTATATTTTCTTCCGCAGACTATATTAAAAGAGCAAGAGTTCTACGAGGGTTTTAATAAAATCTATAGTCTCACGTAAAATTGTTTTATGATTTTATAGCATGTCGTAAAAGCTTTAGAATTAAATTTAGCATTTTCTACATGTTTATTGTATTGTTCTTGTTATCTAATACTTATCTAATACCAAGGAGCTTCTGAAAGACAAATTGATCAGTAAAAACGTGTTTTCAGTTATTATCATATTTATTATATTTATCGCCAGTTCGCCTGCAGAACACGAAATTAAACTAGATTAAATTAAATTACTAATCAGAATTTAAAAACCAAAGCTTCCTTTTTTTTTCTGTAAGATTTCTTAGAAACTGAAGCAGAAGTGTCACGTGACCAAAAAAAGAAAAACTAGTCTGTACTGTATACTACAAAAAAGAAAAAAAAACGCTATATCAAACATATTGATGAACAAAAAAATTAGCACTCAATCAAAAAATTTAACAGCTTTTAAAAGAAGATTGAAAGTAGGGAAACTTTCTTAGTAATAATAGGGTATAGATTATATACCCTGTTCAAAATATTTAAAGTATATATAGTTATAAATAAAGTATTATGAATAATTAAGAGATAAAACGCATGTCATGAGTTATAAAATTTTATTGAGCGACGTTTCAGGAGTCATGCTGCTCCTATCATCAGCCTAGTTACAATTAAAAATTTAACGTTTTTATAGGAATAGCGTAGGATCGAAATCAAGTGTTTTTGAAAGGTGTTAATTAGTTTATTAGTGACGTAGTAATAATGCGGACCTTCAAGGAAAGTTTAATGGATGTAGACTTTTGCGGACTGACTAGGAATGTTTATATCATGGGTAACCAGATATTGGGAAGAGTATACGAAATTCGATTTATATGATTAGGCTCTTTGACGAAGTAGATAGCTTCTTTAATTTTGCGAGAGACAAGGCGATGATCGATTTGTTATCCCATTAAAATAAATGATCTTTTTCCCATGAGTGTATAGCGATTTTGTTAGATGTGTCGTATTCTTTGACTGTGCGCTTGTGTTGGTTAGTTCTGCTTTTTAAGGATCTTTTGGGTTCTCCGATGTATACAGAAGGACAAATTTGGCATGGAAAAAGGTAGATGATGTTGCTCTTTTGATTGATTTTGAGAGGGTCTTTTGGATGCGAAAGTAAATTGCATAACGTCTGCTGCGAATAGAAAGTTGTTCGAATATTATGCTGT
>JAUZNK010050520.1:0-15990 GCA_035046665.1 Euphysa ruthae
ACGTAGTTCAATAAAATATTATAACTCATGACATGTTGTTTTAATTTTTCTATTTATTATAATGACTGAGTTGACAAGACCAATATTTAAAAAAAAATAACAATTTTAATTCAACATTAACAATATTTGCTTCAAAGAGAAAAAATTTTGTGTTTGCCTCGAATCAGTGATAGAAGATTATTTATGTTTATGCTTTCAGCACAAAAACTTTCGGTATCGCAAAGCTTCTAATCAGATGTTTAATGATAGCGCGCTCTCACATAATATTCGGTATTCGGATAATTGCCCCCTGGCTAATTGGCCCCCGGATAACTTTGCCCCGGAAAATTGCCCCCTGGACAATTTCCCCCAGACAATTCCCCTCTAGGATAATTGCCTCCAGAAAATTGCACCGTTTTTTTTTTTTTTTTTTTTTATTTAAATTGATATTAATTAGTTGGTTAAAATATAATGAACAATCACGAATGAAAGACAACGTAAAATATGAAGGAAATGAAATTTCCAGTGTCATCTGTTGTACGTGCTGCAGTTGGACTGAAAAATCCCCTAAACCTTACCTAAACATCTTGAAGGTTTTAAGAGAATAACAAAAGTTTACTCTATGGTCATATGCATGACAGAAAAACCAGAAGAACACATTGCATTTGGCGCTGGAGAGTGGCATCTTGGAATTTTCTCAAGGATCTGGAAGAAAATCACGCTGGTATTCCTTTACAGATATCAGACCCTGTTGCATAATCGTCCGTTTATGACTGACAATGACACGCCAGAATGTGTTCAAGAAGGTATTGGTAGTATTGAGAAATTTTCCCTAGCCAAGATTTTGAACTCACGTGCTCCCTGACGCTCTCCACATTCTTTCTTTTCTCCACATTCAACAAGTAAAAGGTTATCAGATATAATATTTTTCAAGTTTGTTTTCATTGTTTTGTAAGAGCTTTCACGCGCGTGGTTTTCAATCGTTAAGCAGTTTATTTAGTTTATTATGTTGCTATAGATTTTAAACTACGAAGAAATTTATTTTAGTTTGATGCACTTGAAGATTTTCTTTTGTTGATAGTGATAATTGTTATATTTAACGCGAGGAACCAAAAAATTGCCAAGACAATATTTCCAGTTTGGCTCACGTGGCGCGTCTTGGAGTACTTAGAACGCCAGTTTATTTGCGCCTACTCAATTCGCTCACCCAAACAACCCGATTTACGCAATGAGTTTTGCTCAGAAGCTCAGATATAACATGGAAATAAATTTCTGCCAGTGGTGGAAATCAAACTCGTAACTTTTCGCTCCGTAGTCAAACGTCCTACCACTGGGCGAACTCCGCTTGTTCAATCTTAAATTCGTAGAAAAATTTATTGAGTGTGGAAAAAGTTCGATTCTAATATTTTCTAGGAATATTTTTATGCGATTTTTTATTCCCGAGTTTTACATCAAAATTTACAATGATAAATGATTCAGATTCCAGCATAACATATTTTAATATTTTCTACATATAACAAGAGCGTAAAACAAAAGTTTCCGTCCATGACAATTTCTTAAACTTTTCAAGTTACTCAGGCCGTTGCTAAGGGGAACCGAATGAGTACTTAAACTCAAAACCACTTAAACAATGAAGGAGGAAACCCTTTAATGTGATGATAAACTTGAAACAGTTCATATTTTAGAAGGTAATAATCAATGATATAAAATTTTCATTGTTTTTGATCAGGACAAAGAAATTTTTCGATTTCAATTTTGAAAAAGATTATCAACTGAATTTTATATCTTCATGAAAAAATCTCAAGAAGTTTTGAAAAAAGATTTCACATTCATACATACATGCACACATACATACATACATAAATGCAAACATACATGCACACATACATACACACACACATACACAGGCACGTACGCGCGCACACACACATACATAAATACATACACACATACATGCAAAAACGGAGAATGAAATCTGATAAACCGACACAAAACAATCAAAAATCATCAACAACAACCACCATCGTAATAACAGTCCAAGAACTCATGTACTAACATATAGTCATTATAGATTTCAAGAAAAAAAGTATTATACTTGGATTATTTGGTCTGAAGTGAGAGGCACACTATGGTTGGATAATAATTGCAGGTATCAGGCTCACCCTAACCCTTTCCTTTCACACATTTGAAAACGTTAAATTTGCTTTCTTCATTCTAGTCCTTAAATGATAATAACCTCAAATCAATAAAAAAACATTTTCTTTGTAATAAAACAAATTTTTTGTAGTGATAACGAGTTCTTGCCAACCAAATAGACGTCCACAAAAGAATAAAAGCAAATGGTATTATTAACGAGTATGACAGTCATATCGGTAAGGTTAGTCCACATTGACCATTAAATCTTGTATAAAAATATTGTAGATCAGCGGAATTGAACAACAGCTGAATTAGAGGAGTAATTTCTTAAAGCAGATAAATAAATCCAAATTGAGATACGATATCAAATCTGCTAGGATTCCTTCTAGGACGAGCATCGAAAAAAATACAAAAATTAAAATTATATATTAATTTCGTTTTGTTTTTACCTTTCACCATAATTACACGGCAATACTATAAATTGCACGATAAATAAAAATTAAAAACTAAAAAAAAAAAAAAAAAAAATAAAATCTCTTTGCGAAATTGCTCATAAAAAATAATACACCGTGAATTAATTTCTCAGACATTCAATGGTACAATGATCACTATTTGGCGTATCAAAGATACTTAAAACACCCCAAATAAAGCCTATTAAACCAAAACAAAACAAAGAATAGTAGTTATAGCTAGGTTCCACGTCATTTTACTTTCAACAAAGGGGGCTTTTTAGGAAGTGTTATGAAACGAGAGAAGGTCTATAGGAGAATTTACTCTTGCGCTCTACATTCAAACCGTTAAAACAAAAAATTGGAACCTGTCCTTTTCATTGCCAAGAGATAGTTCTTAGTTTTGGATAACAATCACAAAAACTTCATGGGTATAAATTTCGCGAATGGATGAAAAATAAGTTCTATTATAATAAAGACCCTATTCTAAAAAGTAATAAATTCAACTATACATATTTCACATTAAATAATACACAATTATATTAAAAGTCATTAGAAAAACGGTATTAAAAAAAAAAAAAAAAAAAAAAAAACAGACAAGAGTAAGACAGTTCTTTAATATTTTATTTTTGTTGAATAATTCCAGCCTTTAAGTGATTTTCCAACATATTCCGACATAAATATAAAATAAATGCCCATATTGTAAGTCTACATGTTTTACAAGTTGCTTTTTTATTTAGAGAAGGCATTCTAGCCACGAAATTTGACATGAAATAACTAAAGAATAATAAGGTAATAAATACCTAATAAATTTAGAGTAAATAATATCGATGAAAATTACTTTGAATCGATATATTCATTATTTTATATATATAAAAAAAAAACCCACAAGAGGCGTAACGTAATCATCAGTCTTACAACGTTTCATCGAAAGTCAATCGCACCTAAAAAAAAATTATGTTTCATGTTTCACTTTTCAGGGAAACCACTTCCTGTTTCATTTTTTCGGAGAATTTTACGAGACAAGTTATTACATATACTTGCGCTGCTACCGAAATAGCCAACGTATATTGACACCTGTTCAGAAATACGGTGGAAAAATAACTACTCGGCATATTCAATAAAACTATGGTATTAAATACGTCTACCAGCAATTATCTACGGACTGAGTTTCTGAAAAACGGTGCTAAGTGTGAATATTTCCCAAACTCAGAATTTGTTAAAATCTCACGGCCTTGTTGAAAAAAAAATATAAAATATATATATATATATATATCATTTAATAAATAAATAAAATTTTTTATACAGAGACAGTAATTATTTAAGTCCTGTTCTTAGAAGGCTTTTATGCAATTCATTAATTCATCTTTTTTATACCTTGATTTTAAAAACTTAAGGGATAACTAATTTGATTTTAAGGTATAAATAAATCTTTGGATTTTAAGGGATACATCTTCTATGAAATGGGTTACATTACTATTGCTACTTACAGATTCTGAGGGAAACTCATAAGTATCGTTTAACATGACTTCTTCTTCGTTGTCCCCAATTGTCCCTAGAGACTCGTCTAAAGGTATTTGAATCAATTCTGTAAACTTTGCAGGTGGCTTCTTTGAAATGAAACTTGATTTGAGCCTTTGCCATTGGTCTTTTATAGTTTTAAGTTTTTTGGTTTTCCGAACTGAAGAGTTTTGAGTGTCACGTTGGTATTTAGCAAAATTCACAAACACCTGAAAATAATGAGATAAAGATAAAGCAAGTTTTACACAAACTGAGAAAGATATTGATTGATATTAGACTTAAAGGATAGGAGATCATAATCGGAAGGAGCGCAATTAGAAGGCAGAGAGTTAAACAAGTAAGCAGTACGTGGGAAGAAACATTTGTGAAACTTTGGGATCTGTACAGTTAAAGGATGAGTAACAGATGAAAACCTTGTGTTCCTTGAAAAATTCTTAAGTGAAGGTGGTAATTCTTTCAAATTATCAGTAAAATGTCCATGGAAATACTTATAGAACAATGACAATGAGGCTAAATTTCTGAGACGGAAAAGTGATTGAACATTCTAATCAAAATAAGGACCAAAAAGGTACAAGTTTCTGAATTCGGTCAAGAAGACATACAACAGACTTCCCCCCAAAGATAGCAGCAATATTCAATACATCGTCAAATGGCCTTACAGATATAAAGTATAAGAAGTATCAGAAGTTTCAGGCAGAAGAAAGTGCCACAACTGGAATAGAGATCCAACTCTCATGGGAACAGATTTTGTAAAGGAATCAATGGAAGAATTCTGAGAAAAGATACTTGAGAATGTTAAGCTTAACAATCGAATCTGCGTAGATTTAGTGTGTTCACTACCATTCACCAGCAGATGGTAGAAAAGATGTCCTAAACGGACGGTATATGGAAAAAAAGCTTCGTTTTTGAAGCATTGAATGACACAAACTATTCCACACCCCATTTATAAGCAGTGCAAAGATCTTCCAAATCAGGTGTCATTTCAACCCTATCAACAGCATTGTTTGTCTTCCCTGAGGATGAGCACAAAGTAGTACCATCAGCATATATAGCAAGCTTACAAAGAATACTATCAGGAAAATCCTTAATGAAAATTAGAAAAAGAGTAGGGTACCAGAACAGAATTTATAAAGTAGCAGTTCGAAGATAGGTCATCGAGGACCACCTTCATTTCTCTGTCTGACAAAAAAGGCTGATGAGTTCACCGAATGGAGAAGTCCAGAATGATACAGAATGTCTTAGAGATGTCAAGTATAATTGCCCTAGATTCACAGCGAGCATCAAGGTACCAACAGACACGTAAGAACATCGGCAGTGGATCTACCAGAACGAAAATCATGTTGTTCAATGTTGAGATGAGTCAAGTTCGTGTCAGTCCTAGGTGGAAAATCAGGCAATATGTGTCCAGAATCAAAAAGTGCAGTTACTTCTGAACAGCTTAACAAAAAGTTCTGCTTTGTTACTAGCAGAAGTAACAACCTCAGGTCCATTGAAGAGTGGAGGGAATACTTACTCTTATTTGAAAAGCTCCTGTAGATGCACCATAAGTCTCAAGATACGATAGATTGAGTGAACAAACGTTCATGAACCTGGTTTTGGTAAGAGCATTTAGCCTCCTTAATGACTCTTTTACTGTCATCACTGGCTCTGATAAAAAGATATCTGTTCTCAACACAGCTAGTGAGTTGAAGATGAAAATGCGATGAGCAATTGCGGCCGCAATCGCTGGAGAAAACCATGTGCTCGAATATGGTTTCACTTGATACTTTTGAGAGGGAATATAGGCAACTTGAAGCCAAGAAGCAATTTACTTGCCAAATTTCTCTGTATCAAGATTAAAGATATGCTTGAGGCAAGGCTTTCAAAAGCTAGAGGCTAGTGAAATTTAATCACTTACTGCACCATTTTAAGGATAATGACGCAATTATATCAGTAAATTGTTCCTATTGCCCAAAATTCGCTGCATAAAGATTTATAAACAAAGCGAAGTAGCCATTTTTAAAAGTTTAATAAAAACTCCAGGATTAAGTTAGCTTAAAGGGACTCCGATGGTTTGTTAGTTTCTACTAAAGGAGTTTTTAAAATAATGAAGAATGATTTTAATTTCGTTAAAACTTGATTCAAAATTATTTTTCCACTGAAATCTTGATGTAATTGTAGCTAAAAGTTTCGATGGTAATCGAGTTAACCAATACCCAATATCTTTTAACTATGTGATACCGGGGGTGTTATGGCGGGCTGTCCATGACGCACCTCTCTTGTTTGACTAAATTAATTTAATTTAAAATATTAGAAACAACTGGATAACTGAAAAAAGAGTCATGGATTAGTTTTTTACTAAAGAAAAAAACAGCACAGTGAACACTAAAGCAATTGTAATTTTTAATTTTCTTTGCTTTCTGAACTAACAGCAGATCACGTTCACATCTTAACAGTGGCAGAAACTAAGTTAGATGTTTCTTTCCAGGAAAACCAGTCCCTGGGTTTAAAAAACCTATGAGATTAGACGTTAGTAAAAATAGTGGTGGACACTAACTGTCAACATTTTCAGAAATGGAGTTGATTACACTGCAGGACTGTGTGGAAGCAGAACGATTAAGAAGAAAACTGGTCAATTGTAGAAGAGGTAGGCGCAAACAAATGTTTAATTTATTGGGGCTTTCAAAAGAAATTTCGAGAGATACAGGCATATTTCACGGACAAAGATGCTAAGGCCTTACCTGTGAAAAAACGAGTCCTTGCGAGTGATAGCAAGGTAACCATGTACAATAAAGTCAGACAAAATTATGGAAGAATCAAGATTTGTTTCACAAATTGATTTCAAGGTGTCAGGTGATGAACTAGAGAGAAAAGATTCATGTTTTTAAAAAACATAGGGAAATAATCAGAGATTTTCAAAATTAAATTACCTGATGATATATTTCAGTCAAAAAAAATATTAATTGATTTCCTAGATATATTTGTTATTCCTGTTGGTAAGGTAATGTGATAAAATGAAAGTTTTTAGAAATAAATCATCAGAATCATATTTCATTAGAACAATTAAAGTCGCCAGGTAAAATAGCTGATTTATTTTCTTTGGAAATCTGAAGAGAAGAGAAGCATAATAACAAGCATCAAATTCCTTAATTTATTTATTTTATTTTTTTAAAACTAAGAATAAACATAGTTTTATCAGGAAAAATTATAATTTTTATAAACAATTTTTTTAGATAAATTTTGGGATTTAAATTAATTTGAGATAAAAGCTCTCGTACAAGAAGAGTCTGTTGGTGTATGTTCATTTGTGTAGACTACAACAAAAATGAGGGAGGATTATCACGTTCAATATTAGATTCAGATAATCCAAAAATTAAAATCAACTCTTGACAGCATTGAACGAAATTCTTAAAATTGCTTGGTTTAAAGTTGATTTGAGCAGAACACAGAAAGAATTGTTGTCATCAAGGCTTCAAACATGTAGCACATCAGAATTAAAACTTAAAAAAACTCTTATTAATATTTAGACAGACAATTTTGTATGCACAAAAACTAAAAACATTTTCTGTTCAAAAAATGAAAGAAAAAATAATGAATAATTACTGAGAAGTGGAAAGGAAAAATGAGGATGATTTCACTGGCATCATCGAAGATAAAAGAAAATACTTACGTTATCAAGAGAGGTTTGGGAAACAGAATAGTCCTCAATTTCAAGTTCATCACATACTTCTTCCATCATTTTAAATATATGCGAGAGCGATATCTGATTAGTTGAAGGGATCTGATATTGAATGACATTATGGTGACACTCCTAATGTAATGAAAAACATAACCTTATAATTAAAAAAAACACTAACTCTCGGAAATATGAGAAACAAACTTAAATAAGTTAAGTTGTTGGGATGTGATTTCATTACTTGGCAAACCATCAAAATGTTTAAAAATTAAGTAGTTAGTATCTATTTTTATTACTTGGAAAATTATCAAGATAATTAAACATTAAGTTGTTGGGATGTCACATTATTATTTGGAAAATTATTAAAATACTTAAAAATTAGGTTGTTGAGATGTGTTTTCATTGCTTGGCAAACTATCAAAATGTTTACAAATTAAGTAGTTAGGATCTGTTTTTATTACTTGGAAAATTATCAAGATAATTAAAAATTAAGTTGTTGGGATGTGACTTCATTACTTGGAAGAATATCAAAATACTTAAAAATGAGGTTGTTGAGATGTGTTTTCATTGCTTGGAAAATTATCAAAATTCTTATAAACTAAGTTGTGCTTTAATTGCTTGGCAAACTATCAAAATACTCATAAAGTTGTTGGGATGTGTTTTTATTACTTGGCAAACTATCAAAATACTTATAAATTAAGTTGCTGGGATGTGTTTTTATTATTTGGCAAACTATCAAAATGTTTACAAATTAAGTAGTTAGGATCTATTTTTATTACTTGGAAAATTATCAAGATAATTAAAAATTAAGTTGTTGAGATGTGTTTTCATTGCTTGGTAAACTATCAAAATTCTTATAAATTAAGTTGCTGGGATGTGTTTTTATTACCTGGCAAACTATCAAAATACTTATAAATTAAGTTGTTAGGATGTGACTTTATTACTTGGAAAATTATCAAAATACTTAAAAATTAAGTTATTGGGATGTGTTTTTATTACTTGGTAAACTATCAAAATTCTTATAAATTAAGTTGCTGGGATGTGTTTTTATTACTTGGCAAACTATCAAAATACTTATAAATTAAGTTGCTGGGATGTGTTTTTATTACCTGGCAAACTATTAAAATTCTTATAAATTAAGTTGTTGGGATGTGTTTTTATTACCTGGCAAACTACCAAGATATTCATAGATTAAGTTGTTAGGATGTGACTTTATTACTTTGCAAACTATCAAAATACTTATTAATTAAGTTATTTGGATGTGAGTTTTTGGTTTTAGTCTAATTATTCAGTTTGATATCAGTACTCAATTTTTACAACAATTAAATGTTAATAGTGGGCAATAACTTTGCCACAAAATATTATCTAGTTATTGCAAGCAATCAATCTAACTTCTGGAGACTGAATGACCATAAAAGTGTTAACCAACTATAATATCTATAAAAGCATTTTCATTGGTTGCCACTACGCCAACTGCCATCGAAAAAAAAAAAAATATCTTGACAGAGCGATATATATTTTTTTTGTTTGGTTTTAACTACATCGTTTCTGATTGGTCGTTTTTAAACACTTAAACAATTTAAAATATTATCATAAAACAATTGTTTTTTAACATACTTTCCTCCAACTTTTTTTACATTTTAAGATTTATTTTTAAATGCACCAATTAGCCAAATATTGGTGGGTATAGAGCCAGTTAAATAAATTTTGGTGGGTATAGAGCTAGGTAAATAAATTTTGGTGGGTATAGAGCTAGTTAAATAAATTTTGGTGGGTATAGAGCTAGTTAAATAAATTTTGGTGGGTATAGTTAAATAAATTTTGGCGGGTATAGTTAAATAAATTTTGGTGGGTATAGTTAAATAAATTTTGGCGGGTATAGTTAAATAGCCATAAGTAAATGTAATTTGGGAAGGAATTATCAAGGCGTTAAATATCATCAGACTTCCAACAGTTCAAAAGAATAAAGGGCAAAGATAAAACTAAATCCCTAAAGCATTATTTGAAACACTAACAAATTAAATGATGAATACCAGCAGCCAAAACGAACCATAAGCGTATAAGTCCACAAAAACATTTACCTTCATCATTGAGTTGTAGAAATTTTCTTCCATGAAGCTTTTGACAGGTGTCATATTAGGAAGGTTCCCTTTAATTCTAATTACTACTATATACCCATCACCAAATCTAAATACAATCTTTATGTCAATGTTTATGTGGGTTTCAATAGATTATGGAAGTTTTACTCAAACTAAATATAAGAAAAACGAATAATAATCCTTCACTGAATAGTTTCACTTGTTCTAATTCTGAGCAAACTTTATTTATTCTCAAATAAGCTTTAGTAAAAAGTACAATCTAGAAAATTAAAGTTTCTGGCTCTAAAACATGGTAAGATTCGTCCTGAAAACCAATACAAGTTATTTAATTTTGCCCTAAAATGTAATATAGCATCTGACGCCACTCAATACAATAAATAGGATATTATTTTACGCCATCTGACTTTGATGAGAAGCTAGTCACCTTTCTAAAAATCTTTGAAAAATTTTTTCCCTTCCCCCACCAATTAAAAAAAGTTTATAAGAAATAAGAGATAATGGCACACACATTTAATTTCAATGCACCCATACCTATCTTTTAAATGTTGTGTGCTACCTAAGCATTGGAATTTGCCATTCACCATTATAGCTAGTCGTGTACAAAGAGCTTCGCATTCTTCCATGCTAAAATAAAATTTAAAATATGTTATATTCTTCAATGCTAAAAAAGACACAACAATTTGTTCTGTTACAAAAAACTGCATTTATCTGATGAAATAAAGATGAAATTTTCTTATTATGTGATAGATGATTAAAGATCTGTGAATAGATAGAGGTGGGACTAGGGCTTTTTTTACTCAGGGTATGGAAAAGTTTTTCAGCCAACTTTCCTCACGTACAATTAGAAAATATTAATGTGCTCCAGGACAGTTTATTAATTAAGGCGAGGAAGGTTATATACTGACATGTGTAAGAGGCTATAGCTCTTGTGGCGCTTCTTCACGTTGATATATAATTGGTAATTGTAAATCTACACCCCCCACTGTCAGCAGCTCTGAGATTTTGGTTGTTTTCCATTTAAAATGTTAGCATGTGCTGACGTGGCGCAGTGTGCAAACCAGTCGGTTTAAGACACCAGTCACTTTGGTGGTATGAGTTGGAATCTCCCCACTCCCCATACTGACATGTGTAAGAGGCTATAGCTCTTGTGGCGCTTCTTCACGTTGATATATAATTGGTAATTGTAAATCTACACCCCCCACTGTCAGCAGCTCTGAGATTTTGGTTGTTTTCCATTTAAAATGTTAGCATGTGCTGACGTGGCGCAGTGTGCAAACCAGTCGGTTTAAGACACCAGTCACTTTGGTGGTATGAGTTGGAATCTCCCCACTCCCCACTATCAAAACATTTTATTTATTTTAAATTACAACCACAAATTTAAAAAACTTAATACACCAAAAGGATTAAAAAAAAGTCCATAATTTTTAATCCAAAATTGAATTCAATCAATTTAGCCTGCCTTAAGAATTCATCTGATAATTATAGGTATAAACACGTTTGATTACAATGATATATTACAGAGCAGGGGCTATATAGTCTGTATAATCTCCTCAAAAACAAAATTTTTTTTTATTTCAATTTAAAATTAGAAATCTTGATGCACCATAAGTATCCAAAAAAAAAAAAAAATTCATAATTCATAAAACAAACTTTGCCACATATATAAGAATGCAGTTTTGTTTGACTAGCATGTAAATCAACGCAATAATCTTAAATATAAATACGAATTCGACTGAAGTCAAACATCATACTTTTAAATTAATTTGATTATCATGATTTTTTATTGTTTTGAGAATTTTTTGGAAAAAAGTAATTTTCTTCTCTCCAAACCAAACATGCTGTGGCTCAAGAACAGGAACAAACATTTAATACTCAGCGCAAACCCAACTTGGTGCACTGGATGTCGGGTGCACTGGGTGTTGGGTGTCAGGTGCATATATGCTGGTGAAGCGATTGATTTCTAAAGTAAGCTTCAGACTTCAGCCCTGAGATTTCTTTTGTGAAGGAATGGCGGGTTTCTTTGTCTCCTCTGTCAATCAATTCCTTGAGCTCTATGCTTTTTTTCCGCATCCTTGCACAAACTTCCTTCTTCACAGCGTGGTATTTTTGAACTTCTTTCAAAACTAAATGAAACTCGTCTTTACATATGACGCTATCTTCAAGTGCCTTGCTAGGTCTGCAATTGAACTTAGCTCAACACGGACCTGGCTGTTGAGTTTTTATTCTTTGCCGACTAGAGGCAAGCACTCACTTTGTGCCAACACTCACAAGACTGCACGCAGCCTCAAAGCGCATGATGATTGGAATGACTGGTGCTATGATCATGGTCGTTAAGAGGCCTGCTCCAATGCCACCCAGAAAAACGCCTATCACAGTAGCCCCGACATTAACACTGTCAATAACGTTTATGACCTGTGTATATTTGTTCACAAGGCTTTTATGGGAGGCATCCTCAGCCATCAGTTGGTCCTTAAGTTTGGCTACCTGTGTCAATCAGCAGTCTGCCATAGACTCGGGCATAGAATGGGTTTCGTTTAGTGTAGGGTATAGCTGAGGGTATCTTTCTACTTTCTCCATGTCGATCTTACAAGGATCATTTCTTTAATATGGTCATTCGGTCCCATAAATACTACATAACACACAATCTAGTCCTTTGATCATCTCCCCGGTCTTAACATACTGATATGGCGTTTTAAGGTCTCTCGTCTAAAAACTCAGAGCCATTTTACCTTTGATTTTTATCCTTCAGTGACCCTCATTAGGGAGTGTCGCAGGGACAAACAAAACAAACCTATTCTAACCTTCATGTGTGGCAGTGATAAACAAAGCATGGTATTTTCCAGAGTCCTTCAATATTGCTTTGTCATAGCCAATAGCTGAAAGAAATAAGACATCCTTAATTTGAGAAATACCTCCATTGAGTTATGCTTTTTTCTCCAGAACCTTGCTCACCGGGTTCTCCTTTAGGACCAGAAGCATCGGAAGGTCCACACTCACCGTGTTCTCCTTTAGGACCAGAAGCATTGGCAGGTCCACACTAATACATAGCAATATATACGTTAATATAGAAGGTTTAAATTATTACGATACATTGAAAAAGACACGTGCTCTCACGGCAGAGGATCTCACAGATTTTTTGGAAGCAGCGGTGAACAAGATTGCCATAGCACACACGCAAATGCATTCAACTCAACCAAATATAAATAACATCAAGAAAAATCAAGAAAAAGCAATACTCCGCCATGAGCTTGCTAAGGAGAAATTAGGAAGGGTAAAAAAGACAATTCAGCGTCAGGCATCCCTAATGGAGTAATTGGCTGCACTAGGTGGAGACGAGGTTATTAGTCAACCTCGGATGCTCAAGCTTAAAAGCAAGATGCCGACATTGCAGGCAGAAACCAAGCATTAACCAATAGATCTGAAGGTTACAATATAGTATGGCAAGTGCTAGATCCGTCACCTTCCACATGTGAAATAGAGAGGCTCGGCGATATACGCCTTAAGTTGCAAGGCAACAAAGTAGGGTTTAACGAGCACGGTTAAATTGAAATAGTTACCCAATTCAAAATAGCAACCTCGTGACAGCTCTCCACTATTTTGTTATGTGCTCAAAAGGTTTCAAAGGCCAGGTTCTACCTGGAGCAGAAGAGCTTGGCAAAATGCTTTGGCAGCAGGGGGTAGCCTCTAATAAATTTTTTAAGAGCATTTGACCATTGTTAGGGGGTTGAATGGGTAGATCTAAAGGATCAATATTACGAACTCCTAAAATGCCAACAACGTTACTAATAAAAAATCAGTCAAGTGTTGAACCAATATTATTCGATGAAGAATGCTAATTTGATGAGCAAGCTCAAAATTTTGGTGAGATAGTGACTATGAAACACAGAAAAAAGGAAATGGTATTAAGCTACTAAACCAAGCCAATGATCACGCTGGGCAAGAAAGTCACGATGAGGCATGGGACGTTTTAAACCAAGCAAAGCAACAGAATTAACAGCTCTGGATGATCACCGTATCGAACCATCACTCCCCACAAGAGCCTGGCCACTGCCCAGGAATGCATAAATCACAAAGACCTTTGCTCTAGTCTTGTATTTTCTGCTATCCCATTGGGTTTTACCCAGAGCATTGACAGCATTCAACTTAACTTTGAGGGAGTCTCAAGGAGGAACATATCTTCATGTCAGCAACCTGTAATTGTGAGCTTTTTTTCGAAGCGTTATGGTATTCGCCAGTACTTGGGAGTTAACCCAGTACCTGCTCAGGTCACATTGCCTTGGAAGTGGTTGACCACATAATGAACAAAGCAATTTGTGAAATCGTAGCCCTTTTCTGGTTCTAACATTGGCCCAGGTTCGCCCTGCTTTTGGAGAAGTGGCTGAAGCTCATAATTAACATATGCTAGATATTTTTGACCCTTTCTCCAAATTTTCTAATCAATACCATGAAGAGCGCCAGCGATGACCTGATCCCCGTGAACAACAATGCGGTGGTCAGAGATGCCTTCTTTCTCGGTCACTCGAGCTAGGGGCTCTTTAGCTGAATTACCTAAAATGGTGAATAGCTTGTCGTGTTTGTCTGGATCCAAAAACTGTATCACTTCCAAGGCCAAGTATGGTTACCCTAAGTTCTTTTTTTCGAACCAGACTCAATATATTTCGCCATCGTTGGTGATATCTGGCCCTCTTGCTACTAACCGTATGTCAAATTGATGACCATGGACACCCTCATCAATCTCTTTCTTGACAATTGTGTTCCCTTTCTTGACAATTGTGTTCCCTTTCTTGATGTAGTTCTCGTCTGGATAGAACACTAGGACGTTGTCGACAACTTAAGAGCAGTATTTTTCCAGATCAAGTTTGACCTCTTCTGAGGTCACTCCAGCCTGGTCAGTTGCAGGTGGGGTTGTTCCTCCTTGACCTGTTGCAGCTTAAGCACAGAAGGCCTGAGAGGCTTCAACAGATTTTCATTAAAAACCTCAGAGGTGTTTTTAATGATATATGCGAGAGCCGGTTTTTCGTCCTCCACAAACAACTTAAACACAGAAGGTCAGAGAGGCTTCAACAGCCTTTCTTTAAAAACCTTGAGGCTTTGTATAATGGCATCTGTGAGAACCAGTATTTCATCCTTCACAGGTGATTTAATCACAGAAGGCCAGAGAAGCTTCAACAGCCTTTCTTTAACAGACTTGAGGCTGTGTATAATGGTGTCTGTGAGAGCCGGTTTTTCATCCTTCACACGCGACTTAAACACAGGTCAGAGAGGCTTCAACAGCCTTTCTTTAACAGCCTTGATGCTTTGTATAACGGCATCTGTGAGAACCAGATTTTACCCTTCACAGGCGATTTAAACACAGAAGGCCAGAGAGGCCTTGACAGTCTTTCTTTAACAGCTTTGAGGCTGTGTTTAATGGTGTTGAGAGCCAGTTTTTGACCTTTTACACACAATTTAAACATAGAAGACCAGAGAGGCTTCCACAGCCTACCTTTAACAGCCTTGAGGCTGTGTTTAACGATGTCTGTGAGTCGTTTTTTCATCCTTCACATGCGACCACATATGATCCTTCACATCTTTCACATTGGACCAATTCACATAGCACACTGAAAAAGTCTCTACATGCACGTTTCTCTGTATCTTTCAATTATTGAGCAACACGATGAGAACCGCAATGGTTATAAAGCAGAGTCGCAGACTTAGTCCCTACACAGAACTGGAGGTGTTCCATCAAGACCTAGCTGCTGGGAATGCGTGCAAAAAAATATATTGACACATTTTTTGTGGCATAGTTGTAAGGTATTCACTTTCAACTACGGGCATCTATTATCTGCCTTCAACATTTGGTATAACCTGGCCTGACACATCTCTAAATGAAAAACAACCAGGGTCTCAAAGTTGTGGTTAATGAGGGGTGTAAACTTATAATTATCAATTTAATATCTAAGCAAGGTAGTGCCAGAAGAGCTATAGGCTCTTTCACATGTAAGTATAAAACCTCCCTGGCCTATATTAGTATTTGCTAATTGTTTATGTACATGAAACTGTCCTGGCCTAAATTAGTAATGACTAGCAGTTTATGTACGCGAGGAAGGTTGACTTAGAAACGTTTTCATACTCCGAGTATAAAAAGCCCTCGTGGGGGGGGGGGGGGGGG
>JAUZNK010050531.1:0-15990 GCA_035046665.1 Euphysa ruthae
ATATGTATTGACTGTTTGAGATATACCTGGTGTTGGTACATAAATAACAAACACAACGGACACTATTTCAGTATTCAATATCAGGGATATCACGGAGGAACATAATCACGAAATTTATAAGATTATTTTTGTGTTCTCATTAATTTTTAAAAATTTATTTTTAGTAGTTTAAATTTTTTATGTGTGTGTAGTGCGTTCGTCTGTGTATTACTAAGAATATTACCATTTTTCGATGAAGTCAATGAAAGTTTTTTAGTTTTAGGTACTATAATTATATATAATACAAAACAAAGTAAAAGTTAACATATTCATACATAAATTTTTTTCAGGGAAAACTCACCAGCTGTAACTCCACAGCCTGAATCGAATTTTTTAAAGTGTGTATTATTCAACGAGGAAGATGCCAAAAATATGTCGCATTGGTTTATTCCATTTAATAACAGTCCACGATGGGGAATGCGGTAAGGGTTTTCAAAAGTGTGTACTTTTTGATTTATTTTGATTTAGGGGCTTTAGCAGGTGGAATTCTTTATGTATGGAAGAAAAAACTTGTTTACTATACAGTTTATTTTTGTGAACAAATAAATTTCATTCTTTCGACAACATCTTAACTGTTTTTGGTAATAAGCATGGGTCATATTTACCATATATTTTAGATGGTGCACTATTTTAACAGCGAATCATCAATTAGAACTGTGAGCTCCCAACTGGAATATTTTTTTTTGATTGAAACCAAAACAATTATTAAGGTAGAGAATAGTTTTAAGGTTATTCTTTAACTCAAAGAACCAAGTGTTGCTACATTCAGTGACCTTGATTTTTTTCCGCATACATATATTATCAGGTCCTTTGTTTAACTTTATTAGCTTGAACAACTTTAAGGTTCCTTGTAGTTTTAAATCATTTAGCTATGGGATTTGTTACGATTAACTAGATACAGGCTGTATCTTATTGAACCTGACAACTACTTTGCATTTTGTTTGTGGGTTTACTTTCAATAACTATTGATTAAAAACCTAATTGTAATTGATAATAAAGATGTTCTATAATAAAATCATGGAAGGAATATATTGCAATGAATTTCAATTTTCGTTTATTTAATTAGTTTTGTACGATGAAGTAGAGGCAGTATTTTGCTGACTCTAATAACCGCTTAGCGTTTTGTTTTGTGGTTAAAATAAATCCTAAATTTATGGAAATATGTTAATATTACTGCATCGCAGCAAGAAAATTATAATATAAATTGAAAGCAAGTAACAATATTCACAACAAATAAGAGCAAATACTTCACCATGAAACAGCAACATTGACAACAACAACAACAACAATATCAACAGAAGGTACCAAACAAGTTTAATCCCATTAATGAAAATAAACGAGTTATATCTGGGAATAGCATGTATGCAAATATAACAGCTCAGGGGAAAAAGGCAATAAAAGGCAAAGAAATGACGGACTATCTTAAAAATGGAAAATTATTCACTAGATCGTTGTCAGGAGCAGCGACCAAACATATTTATACATATGTAAAACTGACGCTGAAAGTAGAAATGCCAGATATAGCCGTTTTACATATGGGAAATAATTACATCTCAAAATTAAAGCAAACGGAGAAATAACAAAAGAAATTGCTCAGGAAATTGTAAACGTGGCAAAGAAGTGTCGGGAAAATGGAGTAGAGCAGGTGTTTTTATCTTCAATTATTTGTAGGAAATCTTTTTTTTTTATGCCAGTTTGGGATAGAGGTGGGCAATGAAAATGCTTGATTAAAAAATGTGTAAAATACCGTAAGTATTATTATAATTTTTATTTAAGAGTACTACCAATTTTCATATCGCGTAGGCCTGGGTTCTAACTAATCACATTGATTGACGGGTTGAGAAACAATATTTTGGTTCGCTCGATTTCCCAAAAAAGAAACATCAGCTGCGATATAAATAAGTTAAACACAACCAAGACAAAATCATCCGAAATATCAATATTCCTGTAAACATTATTCAACATAGTAAACTGGTGTTGCTCTTCAGCTCTTTGCTTGAGTAACTTTAAAATACGAGATATAAATGAACAACCTATAAAATTTTATCGTTTACTACGAAAGGAAGAGCTTAAAAGAGTTTATCAAAAGGTTTTATGTACTTCAGGAGTCAACTGAAAAAATGATCACATGTTTTGTGAACACTGGAGTTCTGGAGAAAGGAAATCATCTTCAGAAATTCCTGATGTCTCAACACCACAATTTCAAAGCTATCGAGAATTTTATAGTTGAAGGGCAGCGGTGACTTAAAGAATCGAAAGCAAAGTTTAATGTTTTTAATTTAGAATCTTTGCTAACATTTTTCAATAAATCACCAACTAATTGGCTTTTGAGTATTTTTAACGACTTTTTCTCAATAATTCCAAATAAATTATTTCCGTTGATATAAATTAGGGTATCTGGACTAGCACCCAAATGAAGATATTTTCGGTTGAGCCAAATTCCATTCATAACAACATTAGATAACGTAGCACGAGTATGGTTTCAAATGCTTTCGTTTCTTCGTCCAGACCATACTTCATATCCCCAGTCATAATATGCTCTGGAAACCATAATCTTTTATCAAGCCAGTTAAATATTTTTAGCTTTAAAGAATGATTTAATTTTTCAGTTCAATAAAAAACAATTTTTGATACTGACTCTGTTACACAACACCATCTTGCTTGGTGCCATTCTGAAAACTCAGACTGATTCCTTTTTTCCACTGACAAGGCTTTTTGATGTGCATATATTATCAACTGCAAAACCATGTTTGGTGATATAATCACTTAAAAACAGAGGAAGTGCAGAAATATGGGCACATCTACTAATTTCACTAGCCCGACAAATACATTAGCGGATTTTAAAAAACCACCCACTAACATTACTGAGATAGCCAGTGCTGAGAAACAAGAAAAAGTTTTTCAGATTTCATGGAATAAACATGTCCTCTGATAAAAAGATGATATTATATAAAATAAATGTTAACTTAAAAAATGTTAACATTTATTTGATACAATATCAGAGGACATGTTTTTCATTGGATGCAAATATTATTTAATTTCATCAAATGAAAAACTATCCCTTATTTTTTCAAAAAAACCACTCTTTAGAAACTATCAACCCTTTACGTAAAAGCTTGGCCGTAGAAGAATCTTCACAATCAATGTCATCTTTGTTATTGTTTGAACTTTGTGAGGGAATATATGCATTAAAAACTGACTCCACAATAAAAAGATAAAATTGTCCTAATTAAAATTAGCAGGCAAATTTTGTGAAAGAAATGATTTCCACCTGTTAACAGGAAAAATAATAGATGATATCAAATAGGTCGCATTATCTAAGTTCTCTTTTTGTTTAACCTCTATGTTTGTTTTGCTTTATGCTATTGGACGTTTGTAATTTTGCTGATGACACCTGATGTATGCATGCGACCAGGATTTAAAATTAATTTGCTGTTCAGCATTTAGAAAATGATAGTTTAATGGCCATATAATGGTTTAATGATAACTTTATGAAGTTGGATAAAGATAAATACCACTTTTTATTATCTGAGCATAAATTTTAACATCACTTTATTACATTAGGGAAAATTTAGGAAAGTCAAACTGACACACTACTATGAACAACTATAGACAGTCATTTATAACACTTTTCAAATATATGTATAAAAGTAGGGAGAAAGTTGAGTGCATTAAGGAAGAATTAGCAAGTTTATTCCATTTAACAGGAAGAGAATTATTTTTAAAGCTTTTATTGAATCCCAGTCTAGCTATTGTCCATTTGCTTGGATTTTTCACTTGTAAGTTTCTTCCATTTCCTGCATAATCGGTATTTGCCATTGTTTGCCAATATCTTCATTTTATTTTTAGACATTGTTTTTGTTTCTCAATCTCTTTTGTGAATATTTTTGATGTTTTTCTTGGATCTGTGTTACATTTTAACCATACAATTTAGTTTTGCCACATTGTTTTGGCATTTCGTTCTCGAGTTATCCCAAGAATTTATTGTCTGTTTACATTCTTTCATTTGCTTAATACTTTTTTCAAACTGTACTGTCCTTATTTCACGTTTGTCTATCTTCCTTCAACATGTAAAATCCTAAAGGATCGTTTTTTCTGCTTTTCTATAACAGATTTAGGTTAATTTTCGCTTTTATTTGATACCTTCATCGCATATTTTTAGGAAAGGTTCCAATAAAGGTTAGAAAAAACTTTATTATTTCCTTTTCCTTTATGCTCGTTTTTTTCGTGTTTAATACTTAACCTTGGGCTGTCATTAAAAGATTCTCTATTTATCGCTTTACAATACCTTCACTCAAACAATTCTGTGATTTTCAGGTATAAACAAGAGTCTTTACCTTTTTTAAATATGACGTGGATTTTCTTAAGTACAGCTAGTATAACTTAAAATTTTAAGATTTTGTATTTTACATTTTGTATAAAGTGTTCTCTGATGAAGAGAACTTTCTTGTTTTCAATTTGGAAAGTTTTAATATTTTGGCACCCTTGTGAAAATGAGGATTTTTCTAGAGACTTGTACAGTAAAGTTAAAAAATTTCTAAATTTTTAAACTTTTGATTTATAAAAAATTTTTTCATTGTGTTTTTTGCATTTAAAAGTTGTTTTTTTTTTTCGTTAAAAAATTAGGAATATTTGGGTTAAAAACATGGTGATAATTAAAATTGTGGCCATCCATGCCCCCAGGATGATATATTTGATTTTTTTGTATTATGTGTATATACTATTATGTATTTGTATATATAACACTTGTAAAGTTCGGAAAAGCTGCATTTCTTATCAATCAAAAGTTACACGCTATCTGTCTTCGTCACTTATCAAGATTTTTAAAGTTTTATTTAATGTTAATGTGACTTGTGAGAAATCAGGGGGTTTTCAACAAGGAATTTTCAGTTATAAGCAATTGGTTTTTTGTACATGACTAGCAATCCTTTAAAATTTCTGTTATTCGCTATTATATTTTCTAATAATTTTTTTCTGATGGAGAGAAACTTTTCTGTTTTCAAATTAATAAAATTTGCATATGTTGGATCCCTGAAAAGTAAGAAAGATTTTGTGACAATGAAATTTAAAATTTATTTTAAAAATTTTTGTCATTTAATTACAAGTTTGTGATAATTGGATTTACTATCATAAATCCCTAATCATTATTAATCTTGATATATATATCCTAATTTTCATTTAAAAAATGCACACTGTATTATAAATATTTACAGCATGCTAAATAGTAAATATTTGATTGATACATTATGATACAATATTTTTTTTATATGAGTTTTTCTCACCTTGGTGTATTAAAAATGCTAACAAAATATTAAAAAATAATGCAATCAGTGGGTGCTCATTTATAAAATTGAAGTGATAATCTATATTTGTTGATTATATATTGCTGATATTATGTATTGCTTGTCTTCTTTACTTGCTTTGTATTGCATGTATCTTTTCCTTCTAATTCTTAGGACTATTTCTTTAAACATCACTCATTGACCATGGATACCACATCCATTAAATGTGATCTTATTATTAAGTTAGAAAAGAATGATGAAAGTAGTTAGAAAAATTAAAAAGACGCGACACATCGGTGCTTCATGATAAACAACAATTGAGGCAGACAACGATGGAATTGGATGCAAAAGATTACCAAATTAAAACCTTACATGCAAAAAAGAATATTAATTTGACTGAAAAAATTACTAAACAAGTTCAAGAAAAAACCAGGATACAAAAATACTAAAATATTACAAAAGTAAATGTATTACTGAAATTCCTTGTGAATTAGAGGTGTAGGACATGAAACTCAAAGAAATGCTCAAAAGTGCACTGAAACAAGAAAAACTTGATATCCAAATGCTGCTTGAATCCAGGTATGTTGATGAAGTTCGAGAGGTGTACTTTAACCTTTTGAGTATGGGTGTTGGCAGAAAGAAGCTACCGGAAATAATAAAAACTGTGATCGAAAATTTAGCACTAAATAAAATAGACCAAAGGCTTCCATCAAAATCTCTTATATCAAAATGTCTTATATCATGCTATAAGAATATATTAAAAAAATATTTTATGATAATGTACAATGTAAATGTTTTAATAATCACACGTGGTGAACGATATTTAAATTATTTTACTTACTGTTAACTTTTTTTTTCAAAGAAATATTCAAATTAAGGAAAAGGCTGTTAGAAATTTATGGGTTTGATTGCTTTTTTTTTTTTTTTACTAATGACACATTCAATGTTCTGTTTAATGCGGAGCCAGCTACAATGAACTTCATGGTTGGAGTGAGACCTACATGACATTTCCCTCTAAGCATTATTGAAGAGTCTTCAAACGAATCGAATTTTTAATTAAATAAAATATGTAAAATACTTGGCTTAATTATTCATTTTGATTATAAACAAAAATTATAATAGAAAAGGAGTTCCGAGACGCTCCTACAATTTATTCTCATATGAATTAATAAAAGATCACAAAAAATGTTTATCTTGAAAATTATGCAATATTATTATCAAGGTTTTACCCCTACCAAGTTTTAGATCTGCCTGTTTTTATTCTTATATTCTAAAATCAATGTTAAAAAATAACATTTTTTTATTTTGGTGGTGATAAACTATTCTTAAGGAGTTTTGACGTAGAAAAATAAAGTTTTCCTATAAAACCGCATTCTAAGTTAGATTACACCACCAGTTCAAGCTACGAAAACTGGATATATTGTAAGTAAAAAGATTTTTTTCTGAGGGTCTTTTACGGGTTTTACACTTGACATTTAATTTTAAAAGTGGAACGTCTGAACGATCGATAAAGCTTTTCAACAAAATAGAATGCATAATTTTGTTATCTGATTATGAGATCAATGTACCTAATCATATTTTTTAAGAAAAATAGAATGTATTTTCAAAAAATTTTTTTGTACTGACAAATTTAAAGTTATTTAGAATTATTTTTGGTTGAGTTATGATCCAATATATCAAATTTTACCCCCTGAAAAGCCCTTATCTTCCTCCTGAAAAAAAAATTTATCGCTGTTTGTGAAAAATTATTTTTTGCATCTTATTGCCAAATTTAACATTGTTTAGAATTTTTTTGGTTCAGTTATGACCCAATATGTCAAAATTTACCCCCTGACACTCACTTTTGTCCCCATGTAAAAAAAGATTAAGAAATCTTGACAGGAAATTTGATGAAATTTGCAATTTCAAACAGTCATAACTATTGAACCGTAGCAGCTATTAAGACAAATGAGACTTTTTTGGAAGTCGCTTTTCAAGTTTTTCACTTGATACCCAATGATTTTAAAAAGGCTTGACATCCCTAATGTGAGTAGTTTTTTTAATTAAGAATTATATTTTTGTCAAATAAATAATATTGCGTGAGTATCTTTAAAACATTTTCAACATCTTTCCTGCACATTAAGTCAGAAGTTATGATCGTCTAAATATAAAATGCTTCATTTAATAGTTTCAGTAGCAAAATTAAACTAGAAATAGGTCTATGGATATATTCACCTCCGTTTTTCTTTTTTAAAATTGTACGTCCTTTGAAGATTTACTCAGTTGCATTATCCAGTTGTCAAATTTTCGAAAATATTCTAGAAATTTTGTCAATTCATTATGTTTGTTAAGGAATGCCAGACAAAATGAGAATGTTATATTCAACGTGGGGAACCAACAAATTGCCGAGAAAATATTTCCAGAAGGGTCCACGTGGCGGGTCTTGGAGTACTTAGAACACCCATTTGCGCATAAGAAATTCGTTCAACCCAGCAACCCGACAAAATCGAACCAGTGTTGTATTACTCAATGAGTTTTGCTCAGAAACTCAGAGATATAATGTAAAGTAATTTTCTACCAAAGGTGACAGTCGAGCTGGTGGACTTTCGTTCCTTAGTCAAACGTCCTACCACTGTGCCAACTACGCCTTCCTTCAAAATTCATGATCATTATATTGATCTGTCGTATCCTTCAAGTCTCAAACTTAATCAACTCAACTCTTTATTAACGAATATTCTACTCATCGGATCAACTCAGCATAGCTTTTAAGTGAAATTTTTACTCTAAATTTTGGACCTAAACTCAGTTTTAAGATTTCGTGTAAAGTCGATTTTTTATTTTTCTTCTAAAATGGTTTTTTATTGTTTACTTTACATTTGATAATTCAACAACGCTTTCATAAGATTTCGGAGTCCAATGATTTCTTTGAGATCTTATTATCTGTTTTAGCTACATTTAAATTTCAACTCAATCTTAAATTTAAGTTCATCATACGTATGTGCTATAAAATTCAAGGGAAGACCTCTATAAACGTATATAATTAAAATTCTGCCAGCCCAGATTGGCTAAAATTTTAGTGAGAGAATATCTCTCCGTCTATATTTCTTAAAGTCTGCTTTAACAGATAAGCAGAAGCTTAAAATTTGCAGACAGTTTCAATTCAGAAAGGGACCGCCTCCTTTCTGAATCTAAAATTTGCGTACTCTTCCATTGCAAAGGAATTGAAAATGAAAATTTTTATGCCGTTGCATCGCGGTCAGCTTTAATTCAGAATTTAATTTTAATTTAATTTAATTTTTAATTTGATTTAATTTTTTTCTTTGTAAATATTCATTATAAATATTCATTGCAGAAAAACAAAAGTTTAAAAATGACGTGCGTGAAGATTAGCCGGTAACATGCCGGCTAATCTTCACGCACGTTTTAGATCATGATGACAAATAGGGTAAGTTTTGAGTATGGATATGCTCGTTTACTTAATAAAGTGTACTTCAATAAGTTTGGTTACGCATGCCCTCAAGATGGAGGGCTTTTTATGTGTAGATTATAATAACAATCGGAGAATGAATGTGAGATTTTCGATATGTACATCACACTTTAGTCATCACAAAAAGAGTTTCGTTTACTTAAAGTTTTTACGTCAAAGATTTTAGTTTTTTCAAAAGATTGTATAACAATTTTTTTATGAATCAATATTTGCTCGAAGTAAGGTTATTATGAAACAGGATTATTGCGTATTAGCAAACACACAACAAATTCAAATCTTTGAATAACGAAATCGTCAATTTAATCATCCATCCAAAATAAAACCGGAAATTTGAAAATCCTTTTTCACAAAAATAAACAAGTAAATAATATTCAAAAGCTAAACTATATTGGCAAGTAAGGATTGTGGGTTAATCATCATCAAATCTTTTACAAGTGTTTTTTATGAGTAACCGCGAAAACCTCTTTATAATGTATATAAAGCAAACTTATCAAGTTTTTCTTTATATACAAGTTTGCTTAACAAAACCCCCTTTACAAAATGTATAAACTATAAACTTTGAAAATTCTCTTCTTTGAATTCATTCATTAGTGAAAAGTGAAAGTGCCATACTTTATTATATTTTTTAAAGGTGCAAGAATGCAGCATAAAAAAGTTCTCAGGGTTCACGAAGACTGTTTTTTACTCCTTAGACTCTGTTGGAACTTTTGGGGCCAATGTGTATCAGTTCTCATACATTATATTGATAACGAACTTATAATCTTTGGGTGTAACTTTTCATAAGCCATGAGCCGTTTAAACTTTTATGAAAATTATCTCAATAAACTTTGAAGACGTAATGCCTGTTTTAGGTTAAGCTTTCCGTAAAATTGTAAGGCTTCAATTATTTAGTTAGCGTACTCTTTCTGCTAACCACCATTGTAAGAAAAGGTCACCAAAATTTTATTAGCGATCCATCGAAATCCTCGAAGTTGTTATTGAAAAATTATGCGCAATTTGTTTTCTAATAGAAAATTCTCAGTTTTTTCTATTTATAAGTTTAAAGCAGTTCTAAGAAAAATCCTCATGTAGTAATTTTTAAATGAAAAAAATTTCAGTGCCCTGATTTATTTTCTATGCGTGGTAACCAGGAAGTGTTTGACCGCATACATTTTCTTTTACGCTTAGTAATGAGGAAGTGTTTAGCGCTACTTAAATTAGAAGTTGAACAAACGTTTTTGTTTACATGTAAAATAAGCAGACAAGGAAGAGACTATCTACATAAGGAAAATCTAACCAGACGGCCTTTTTATACAAGCCTAGTAAGCTGATCAGACGGTGTTTGCTTCATGTTCATACAACGGCTCAGACGCTATTTGCTTACATTCACAGAGACCGTATTCGTTATATGAATATATAAAAAGTGCCACGTGGATTTACAAAAATGTTATAAGCCTGTTATATTTTCATTCATAACACCAGATCAACACCACGAATTTTTTTATGATGGTTTACACACGCATTAAAAAAACTTATCAGTTTTTAGATTTCTTAAGGAGATAAAAAAGAAAGACATCGCTTTGAATGAGTAATTAAATTTATGACATGTGCAGCAATTAATATGTATAACAACAAATAACGCCTAAGCTTAAATAGTCGATTTAATTCTGAGGTTTTATATAATAATGGTACATTTCAAAGAAAATCCACAAACTGGATACAACGCTCAGATTTCAAAGAATTTATTTTTTATGAATAAATGTTTATTATAAAGAGTCCTGCAGAGAGTATATAAGTGTATTACCGTGTTTTGTTTTATGTGCAAATAAACGATATGGATACACAGATATGTGCCTATGTTGCTCTTGTAGTGCTATTAATATCACGTGTAGACACTTGTATGCACTTATTAAATGGCAACTGGAAACAAATACCTACAGCTGAAAGGACAAAAAACGCAGAGTTTGTATTTACAGCAAGAATATTATACACGAGTCCAATCAAAAACTATGATGAATACTACTCAGTCACATTTGAAGTTCTGAATGTTCTCAAAGGATGGGAGCTGCTAAAGAAACTGCACGCTAAAAATAGTATATCAATAAAAAGTTTAGACCCTAAAATAATAGCAACAGCATTAGGTTTTAGCGATAATGTACAGTTGTGTTTCTCTAGTGTCGAAGTAGGAAATACTTATGTATTATTTCTTGGATACAAGCGAGATGATTTTCAGTTAGTGGCGAGGTATGATGACTTATTTGGAGCTGCAGAAAAGTTACACAAGCGTACAGAAAAGGATATACTTGCTTCATTAGGTAAATTTTTATAAGTAACTATTTAATTATCATGAGTTTTACGAGAATGATTTGTGCAGTTTTAGATCAAGCTCACTCATAATTGCTGGGAATGATTTTGCATTGACTTTTATTTCTTTAAGTTTTTTTTCTCTGTTATAAATTGGCGTACTCGATGGTTTACATCGTTTTGGCATCTTAAGTTTTTGCCAGAATTGGTCGCCAAAGTAATTTTAGCTTGTTTATTATAGGCATTATATGATTTTAAAGTTAAATTGAGTTGGCTTGTATGAAGAAAAAGGGCTTAGACTTGGTGATAACTCCCTAATTATAACAGAGAAAATAAGCTTATCAAATCCAGATGAAGATTATAAAATTATTAATTAATGATTTCTTAAAGAAATATACTGTCTCTTTAAGATCGAAGCAAAAAGGAAAAATAAGAATTTGTTTAAATTCTACCCCTGAGCACATAGTATCACTCCCTCCTTCCACCACCTTGAAAATGTAGTATAAGACTTAGAATCAAAATAGCTTATGAATGTAATAAAAATAAATAATGTCTAAAATATATGAATATAAATAAACTATTATCTATCCTTCAAAAAATGTAATTTCCCTCCCGCCACCCTTTCTCCCATGCGAATAACGTCCTGAGAGTATATTATTATCAAATGAACTAGGCAGTACTTAGGGTTACATTAAACTCTCGTTGACAGGTACTCGCTAAAATTTTATTTCTCGTAAAATTTTACGGACATGCCAAACTGAAAAGTTCTGCTTAAATTTTCACGATTGTAATTTTGTGGTATTGCATATTAAATTAATGTAACTGAATTTAAGCATCTTATTTGTCCACTCGATTAAGCATGTAACTGATGAGGCCGAGTTACATTTTTCAATGGGAAATTTTTCGAAAAATGGCACGTGATAAAAGTTTATGTACTTCAAAGCGGTTTTTACAGATAAGCTAGATTAAGATTTTTGATAGATCTATTTTGAGTTGCGGTAAAATCTATCGGCTTCAGCTGTCGATAAAACTAACAAAACAAGAAGTTAAGACATAATTTACCTATATGCATAGAAAGACCACACCTTTGTAAATTGCTATGTTGGTAAAACATAAAATCGAAAGGAGCATAAACATATTTTACATTTACAAATTTAAATGTATGTGGCAATTACACAATAAAGTGGTCTCAACTATAAGTCAACAGGTTTTATATATTGGTAAGAATTAAGCAAATAATAACTCATTCTTCAAGATGCAAAAAGTACATCGTTTTTTAATTACTTGAAATATTGCATTGCTATCTGCTCAATACAATGTCGCATTAATTTTACATAATATTTCAAGGTAATGCAATGACTAGTGATTCAAAATGTTCTAAAATTTTTATCTATGTGTGTTTTTCAATGACGCACACCAGAGATAAAATTGGTAAAGAAAAAATATCTATAAAGATAACTTTTAATGTCTTATTTCAATTATCAAATTTCTCCCTGTAGAATAAAAATCTATAAATAAATACGCCGATGATACTAATCTATTAGTAAGAAAGGACTTATCAGATATTTATAAGAGAGATGGAAATTCATAAGTTCAAGGGATACATTGTGAGCTGCAAGGATTTCTAAGGGAAAGACGAAGCTAGTTTTGTGAAATTTATGGCAGATTTAGAATGGAGAAAGAGATTTAGCGTAGAAAAAAGGAGTTTAGACGGTATTCGCTGAATATTCAGCGCCCTACCAACTATATCATATTCTCAAAACTATTAAATAGTTAGTCTAGATTTTTTATAATTTCTAGACTAAGCATAAGTCAAATTTTAGACCACATACTAAATTTAAAGAGTCTGTTTTTTAACAGCATCCATGGTTATATTTGGAGAAAGAGGTGAAAAATAGGAAGAATCAAATCATCATATCCTTATTTCTTACATATACATGTACAATAGTATTAATAAATCAAAAACCAAGAGTAATTAATATCTTTTAAAAATTTGATTGGAGCATTTGACTGAGTGATAAATCGTTAAAAATTTCGCTCTCCTAGCTAGTGCTGTAATTGGCGGAAGTTGATGAAATTTTCGGACCATGTGTTGGCAATGTGTTGTAAAATCGTCTGGGTCCCGTCCATGTAATGCTTGCTAATCTAAAGTTTGGTTTACACAATTTAGCTTTAATCTATTAAAAATTTGTTGGATAACTTTGTACAATTTGAAATAATTTTTTTTAGAGTTATATGAAATAAAATCGCGCAAGATCCCAAACTTTCACGTAAAGATTTTCCCATAGAGCGGAAGACTAAGTTAGTTTACTGTCTAGCCTGCTTTTATTTCAATAAATTTGTAAATATGTGGAGACTGAAAATGGTATATCGGTGACCTAAATTTCTGCCTACGTAATAATAGCATAATTATTTCTTTTATATATTTGCAAACAGAGACAGCGATTTCAAAAGATGTATCCTATGCTTAACGAAATCTATTTGAGGTCAAAAATTGCGCACGTTCACTACGGGGAACTTCCGCAATCTAAATGCTTACTTATTGACCAACTTATTTTGCTATTTAAACAAAGCCGTTTACATACTTAAAGCCTTTCTTTTGTATGAGCTTTGTAACACGCACAAATTTTTTCTGTTACATTTGGATTAAATCTAGTATACTATGATGTTAACAAAGGTTAAGACTTTCGACAATTAACATGTATGTGCTAGGTATCTATACTGCATGTTCTGCTTTATTCCTGAAGTATAACCATAGTGTTTATTTGACTCATGAAAACTTTGGTTTTATTTATCGCAAAATGGAAATTATCGTATCAGCAACTGCATATTAGTCCCATCGATTAAGAAAGTAAAAAATCTCTTTGTGTTTTTTTTTCTGAAAAAACCTGTGACACTAAGCCCTTAAAAATTCACTGAACATCCAAAAACTTTTTGTTAACAAGTAATTTTGGCGACGTTTAAAAAAATTCTCGTATAGTTGAATGATAAAAAGCAATGCTTATTGTTTAAATTGCAAATTTTTTAAATTTCTACAGTAAAGTTGCATACAGAGTCCGAACTGGTCCTTGAGGTCGTTATTGGGGTACAAGGCGAACGCTTTATGAACTGTTTCATGAAAGTAATTGCTTATAAAGAATTTTTAGCTAAAATTCATATTTTTTTCAATCTGACTCAGTTCACTCTAACATTTGAATAAATAATCAGCTCAAAAATGACACAATAATATACCTGCATAAACTTTGGAACTCGTAATACTTCGAAACATTTTTCTGTAAAAATATTATAGCTATCCTTTTAATTTTCTAATCCTTCGTAATACCATCTTCCACTTTCTGGAAACCGATAGCGATTATATGGTTTTTTTGATGTATGATAAGTTGGAAAAATAGAGCCAAACTTTCGGGATAGATGGAAGCGTTGCGTTTCTGGGAAAAAAATAAAAAGGTCAAGTTTCCGGGAAAGATGAATCAGTGGAAAATGGAATCGATTATTGAACTCTTCGTTACTCTAAGGATACGCTGAAAACAGATAGCGAAAATTATAAAAATAGATTATTAAGAAAGAATTGAAAAAAAAAAAAAAAAAGAAAAAAAAAAAAAAAAATGACGGATGTAGTTGTTTCATTCATCTTTTTATTCCCTGCAGCAGAAATCTCCGATCATTCTTTACAATCATCAAATTTTGTTAAAATAGGTTTTTGATGTCATTTAAGTCTCAGTCAGACCAAGCAAGGTTTTTATTAATGGAACGTCCCAAGGGTCTCTAGCTAAAAAATCACAACCGTATTACCACCGATTTTTATTTATTTATTTTTTTTTTTTTTGAAGCTAGAAAATGTCAAAATAGTTTGATTGTTTTTATGACCTTTTTAGAAAGTGCACGTACTTTTTACGGAAAATGGTAAGTTGCAGATTGATTGAAAGCATAGAATTCGAGGCATCAAAAAGGAACTCAAAATTAACTCAGCTATTCCTCTTTTTATTTTCAATTGGAAACCAAATGTTGGTTATTTACATGGTTAAAACTCATAAAAGCATCGATTAGTGTTTTTAATTTGTCAACAAAAGGATTGAAAATATATCCAATCTAATGAAATATATCCAATTTACATTGATTCAAAGTTATCAATCGCTATTGATTGTTTTAATGGTTTTGACAAAAAGATTTTAATATCATTTAATAAATTTATCTTTATCAGAGATAACACCCTTGACTTGATACTTGACCCTACAAATTAAAAAAAGTTTAAAACTTATGAACTTTAATGAATCTTCCGGGTGGCCACACGTCTCACATGAATGGAGCCTTGGGATGGGAATGAAAAATTTTATACCCATAAAAAATACCATTTTTTAGTTAAAAATATATGTCCTTTTCCCCAAATAAAGTGAAATCCCGATGTGTGCCCGTGGATAAATGAAAATGTAAAGAATTGAGCCGCTTCTAATTGAATAAAAGTATTCAAAAATCTTAACTTATAAAATTTTTGTCAAGTCGGCTGAAATAAATTATTTCCAATATAAAAAAAATATTTGAAAAATGTTTAAATAGAAAAAAAAAAAAAAAAATAAGCACGGAAAGTTTCGTCCCACATATAGCTATTAGCCTATAAAATCCTCTAAAAAATTTTTATATTAATTTGGTCACTTCTAGGGTAATTTTTCCCTAAAAATAGAAAATTGACTCATACTTCTGTTATAGCCCCACGAAACTAAAAAAATTAAATGGCCCAACCAACAGTTTATCTTTTTAAAGTAGCTGATTAGAATAAATGAAGAAAAATTAGGTTTACGGCTTATATCTTAAGATTTTGGATTGAAATCTGTAGGTAACTTGTGTCCTTTCAGGGAAAAAGTTTTGGTTAAGTAAATTTTGAAACATATTTTCAAAACAACAGAAAGAGACTAAAATAATAAG
>JAUZNK010050542.1:0-15990 GCA_035046665.1 Euphysa ruthae
CTGACTGAATTATTTCTTCTTCTGTTTCAGAATTTTCACCATCTGAAACATCAGATACAATTTCTTCACTTTCAAAGTCATCCTCAGCCAGTTCAGATAACTCACCATCATCATTTTACATAAATTCTTGCAATTTTTGCGCAGTATATACTTTCTTTATACTACTCTGCTACTGAACTTGAACACGAGGTGCCTGTAAAATTAGCCTTTTTTTTTTGTAGGGTATAAAGAGCTACTTATTATATGAGTAGTATAAGAACAAAAAGCATAAGGGCGTGAAAATCCAAAATTTATAAGATTTATATCATCAAAAAACCGAACCTCAAAGATGTAGACGTAATATTATGTCCAAAACAAAGCAAAGCAAACATTATTATATATGGACGTAATATTACGTCAGGAACATTTTCAGCCCGTAAGTCACTTGACATATTATATCGTGTACATTTCAGTACCATTTTCGTTCGACGTAATATTACGTCAAGGACTGTTAAAGGGTTAAGAATTGTATATAATTTTTTGAAAGTAAATAAAAAGCATTATTTTTTAAAATAGTATTTCTTAAATTTTGAGAAATAATACATCTAAAATGATATTATATTTAACTGTAATCTAAGTAAGGGTAATGTTTTGCCAAAAAAAGAAACTTTCAGTGAATCAAAAAGTCATGATGATTATCTGGTTGTGTATTTTAAACGAAATAATGTTTTTCATTTTAAAATTACTATTTAATTTTATAATTATGTTAAATGTCACTTTGTTTTTACAGTTCACAGTTCATACATACTACAGACATGTGACGTGTGACTTTCTATTCATTTATAGAGTGAAGTACATCATAATTTCTAGGGAAATGAGGTATGGGCACAGGATCACGCACCTGAAACCGCCAAGCCTGCTTAATCTGCATAGCTGGCCCTTCAACTGCAGTAACCTCTGAAAAACTATCCTCAAGCCAATCAAATTCTGTGCTAAGTAAATTCTTATAATATTTATTTTCCTCCTCTGTGTTAGCCAAAACACTCACATCATTATGCATACACTTCTCACCTACAGCATCCTGATTAGACTACCCCATTTACTTTGCTGTCTTGGACACTTCATTGCATCGGTCTTCCCTTCTCAATACATCTACAAATCTGCAAATTTCTTCCACTGATTTTCCTACATACACTGCACTAAGAGCACGGCGTTTAGCTTCTAAGCAAATTCTTTGAAAAAATTCAAACTAAAACTTTAATGAAATACAACTTCTTGAAAATTTAAAAAATAAATAAATTTTCAGACACAATTTGAGCAACTTGTCTAGTCCACCAAAACTAGAATTTTAAGTAACTCTACACTACCTCCATTATTTATTATTAAATTTATCAAAAAGGCAATGAAAATTTTGAAGAAATTTACAAAATGCTGTTTCTAAACCAAATATGTCAATATTTAGGTTTATTTGGGCTATGTAACAAAAAGCAAGAACTATTTCAAAAAATTTAAAATCACCAGTGTTATACCTTATGGTCCTGTAACTTTAAATATTTTTAGAAAAACTAATGAATAGTTCTTGATAAGTGTTAAAAATGAGCAACTAAATGTATATGAGTTATTTCTTAAAACCATGTTGGCATCACCAGGGTTCACATTAAAAGTATCATAAGGAAAGGACTCACCATGAACTGGACAACATCAGACTCTCTATGCTCCCCTCGGGTTTTGTAGTAGAAAAGATTTGTGATAACAATAACATGATAAAGATACGTGTTCTTCACTTTGTATGGGATTTCTTGGTAATCAGAGACATGTAAATCCAATCCGGTGATCTTGTTTTTCAAGTCCCTTAAAACAGCAATGAAACCATAAAATAATGAACATTATATGCATGCAATAATTTAAATTATGCATGCATGCATGTATGGCCATATTTCACCAAAAAATATGAAAAACACAATTACCTTTTCAGTTTTTCAAATTTATCTTCATTGTTTTTTTTTGTTTTTTTTTTTTTTAATGTTTATTTAACAGTGTATTGGAAATGCTAGGATTTTAACAGTTAGTGAGGAAAACAACAGTCTAGAAAGTTATTATGAAATCCTATTAAACAAAAATATGAGTGGGATAGGAATGACTTTTCACCAGTAGATCCAGTTACCAATGCAAATATATTATGCTAAAGAGAATATGGTTAGAGAATCAGCCAAAATATAGAACAGAAAGTCTGCGAAACCTTAAGGTATTGTCTCTGAGATAGTTAAAATTGCAGAAGAATGAGAGATGATTACAAACTTGATAAAGTAGATTATGAAAGCGTATAAAACCTTCAGACTAGAAGTTAAGTACAATTGTAAACCGTTACAAGGAAAGAAGACATGCCTCAGAAGCAGAAACCTATAGAGCTAATCAGATAAATTGACATGGATGAAAAGTAGATTTGTTTCATGTCTGTTATTAGACAAATTTAAATGGTTGAAACGTTTAAAATTCCAAACCGAAACATAGTTTCAGTTTGGAATTACAGATTTCATCTTGCTTTTAAGACAGTTACAGGAAAAGCATATTGCTAAAAAGAAGAAACTATACTTTGTATTGTCGACCAAGTTTTTCTATCTGTTATTATGGAAGTTAAATTCAATTGAGCTTAAATTTTTGAAATGCGATTCAACTGAGGTCAAAGGACATAAAGAATTTGAATGAAGAGGGGAGAACTACAGTAACCTTTATGTTTTAATATTTTTACTAAGAACCAAATCAATAACTCACCTTCAGTCAAAGTTAATACAAAATATCTGCTCTTGTTTTTATTTATAATACCAACAATGAAATATCAGGCAACATTACTAACTTTTTTTCCTCATTCTTTGCACTTTGATACATAGTCTTAATTTTATTTTACACAAATAAATTTATTAAAAGCATGATTTATTTATATGATTTTATTATGTGGCATGTTTATAAACTGTATAAACTATTTGGACCAAAAAAGATGGCAGACCTCTCATTGTGAGAACTAACGTAACTGTTTTTTCAAAGCACTGATTGAAAATAAATAAATCAATGTGAGTAAGAGAGCTTTGAAATCAAGTAAACAAACATTGAAGCGAAATTAATAACTTTAACCAGTTAAAAAAAAAGCAGCAAAAAATATTAATCTTTAACATTATGCAAAACTCCTGCAGAAATAAGAACACAATGTCTTGCAAAAAATGTTTTTACTTGCAGGTCATCATTTGTCATAAAACCCTCTGTAATCCTCTAACTTCAAACAAAAATAAGATATTAAAAAAATATAAATATATGTATTTAAACTCATATTTTGTTATAGAGCCATAATTGGGCTTTATAACAAAAAAGACACTGACCGGTAGCCATTTCAGCAGATGCCCACTATTATCCTCAAATTTAATACAAAATTTAAAAAATATATATATTAACAGTTTAAGGAATATTCTTTTGATGATAAAAGGTCCATTTTAGACCATTTCTTTCAGAGCTACTGAATGGTGGTCGTTGTGGTCAAAAGATGACCATTATGGTGCACTAACTTCATGCAAAGTTTAAAAAATAGTAATGTAGGAAATTTAAGAAAAATCGGAAATGTTAATTTTTAGACCTAAAAAAATAATGATCTTTGAGCCCTACAAAAAAAGAAATAATAAACTGTGTAAGCTATTTGGGTCAAAAGAAATATAAGATCCTCTGATTTTATACACATTTTAGAAAAAACGTATTGGCATGTAAAATTGAGTATCTAATATTATTTAAGTGGAAATATGGCAGCATTTGACTGAATAAAAAAAAAATAGTTTTAACATGCTAACACCGTTATGATTATATAAGAAACTGGTTCTTTTATCAAAAAGCTACAAAACTGAAAGACACTCGAGCTAAACTGGTTTTCAATGTTCCACGGTTTTCAAAAAAATTTTTTAAAAAAAGTAATGAATTTTGAGAAAAATTAAAACATTGTTTTTAGAACTAAAATTAATAAAATTTGACTTACTTTTATTTCAATTAAATATAACATGTAAACAATTATTAAATATGTTCAGGATTTGACTGCATGGCAGAATAAAAATCACATTGAATACTACTGCAGTTTGTTGTCTAATAAAGCTACACAAAAAAAACCTCATGAATAACTTGTACAATATTTAAAGTCAAAAGCAAAAACACCTAGTGAAGTTCACACTATTTTTGTGTTTTTTTTTTTTTTAACCGCCATTTGATTTTATATGGATCAAAATATCCAGTTTTGTTTTGTATCTAATGTTAAAAGGACACTTCATTTTTAAAAAGATACATGACATTTACAATAAAAAATGTGCCAGGACTTGCAAATTTATAAAGAATGTATTAGTAATACATAATACACATATCACAGTCTTTAAATCTTGATATTTCCTAACATTCTCTTCATAAATTTGTTTATTTGCAATACCAATACTTTAATTTTATAACAAAATTAATAATAGAAGTCTGCACTGGGTTTATCATCCTATTAATAAAAGGAGTCGTTTCTGGATTAACCACTATTGAACATCAAGCTAGAGTATTAGCTTTAATGTATTTTGATGCTTCATAATCATTATCATTATTGACGTTATCATCATTCTCTTATTCATAGCCGACAACATCACCATCACCATCAAATTAATCATCATAACCATCATTTTTCTAATCTTATTAATCTTATTAATCTTATTTCCATGTTCACATAGGTTAGATGCTTTGAAGAGGTCAAAATGTCTTCACTCAATTTAAACCACATGTTGCTTCAAGATTTGAGTTTATTTATTTTACATTCCCAATCAGTTTTCAAACTTTAGATAATTTGATGGCTTTCACAATTTATAAATCAATTTTAATTCTTCATACAATTTCCTTGTCAGGAATTGCATATTCCAAGACTTATTTATTTGCAGTTTGTCTGTGTATTTTTGTAAATTTAAATATATTTACTTTTAGTTTACTGCAGTAAAACCTCAAACAGATAAAAATTCTGAAAAATGTTAAACTGGTCCTAAAAAAACCCCATAACGTTTTAAAAGTTTGATGATTTCTAAAAATCTTTATCCAAATAGGCAGCTCCCAAAACTTCTAGTCTTATCATATTATGAAACAACAACAACTCTCAAAATTAACGATGTTTTCATTTTATTCACATTCATCTTTATAATATAAAAAGAGAGAAATTCTATAAAAAGACAAGAAGTTAGTTTCAAAATGTATTTTTAGTCCATTATCATTTTTGACTCGTTTTCCCAATACTTTTTTTTTTTTTTTGGGTTGCAGAGTTTTGAAAATAAAATGTGGTAAAATTTTTATTCTAAGGTCAATTTTTGAAAATCAGTATAAAAATTGACTATTTCTAAATTTAGTAAAAAAATTGTAAAATTAAGTGAAGCTACATCTTCTTGTTTAATAAAATTGATCACAATCTAATTGAAAAAGCTATGAAGTGAAAGAAAGAGATTTTTTTAAAAGCGCCCTTATTTAACTGTTCTGAAATAACAAAACAAAAACTAAAATAATATTAATAATCCAAGGTATTTCCGACGTATTTTTCAATGAAGGGCTAACAAGTAACTTTGAGAGTTTATTTTAGAAGGGTTCGCATGTTTGGTTCTGGTGTACTTAGAGCTCTCATTTGAGCTTACGGTAAAGAAAATCATTGGACTCTAAGGGGAATCAAACTCGCACCTCATTGCAATAAACAAAAGTCTTAACCACCTGGCCAGACAACTATTAATAAATATCATTATAATAAACATCAATCAATTAAATAATTTTAACTAGGTAATTTTAGTGTGTATTTATTAAACAACACTTTACTGGCTTGTCAAGCATTGCATAATTGACTACCATTAGATGATTTGCATCAAAAGAAGAAATTTTTTTTTAACAGCTCAGCAGTAATAGCCAATTGTGGAAATGAATTTCACCAATCAACAAGACGACAGAATATTTACATATACCTGTTTTTGTGTCTTTTTTGTAACTTGAAACTTGTTCCTTGTGTAACTGTTTTATTAAAAGTTGGTGGAATTGGCTTGGATTTAAAGACTGAGTCACTGGCTATATTTCATAAAAATACATTAAATTCAAAATATACATTAAATCATTACATATTATCTGCATAATAATGTTGGCAAGTTTATTCGTCTTAGCCAACCTTCATATGAAGTCTTTCGTTTCAGCCCAGGTACTTTTTTTGTAATCCTTTGTAAACCTGTTGCCATAGATGTGGTGACCAGATTCTAACTACATATTCTATAACCGGTCTCACAGAATATTTTTCTTTCTATCCATATACACCACAAGACTCTTCTACCTTTCATAAAGTTCTAATTGAATACTTTCTATAATCTATTTGAAGTTTGAAATGGCATTACCAACTGATAAGACTTTGCATTTGTCCTAAATATAAGTTGCCATTTTTAATGCTCTATTTACTCCATAATCTCTCAAAATAGTCTTGTAGAGTCATCAGCAAATAAATTTATCATTGACAAACATCAGAGACAGAATCTTCAAACGATAATTTTAGCAAAAAAGTTTTTGGTCATTCTGCATAATAAACGGCTATTTTTAAAATGAATTTATCATTCCCATTCTCCAGTAATTTTAAACACAAAAATCTGTAGATAAAATATATTCAAAATTCTTCTTGTATGGTATTTGAAATTTAACAAATCAAATCAATTTTTTACAAGCAAAACTGATAACTCAAGATAGTGCCTAAAAGTGCAAATAGAAGATATAATTAATGCATTCCTTGAGATAAACGGTAAAAAAAACTGCTGTAAAGTGTAAAATATTGCAGCTAAATGAATAATGATTTATCTGAGTTTATGCACTCCATGTTTAGAAAAGATGAATGTTCCAAAAACTGCTTGACAAAGTCCTTAAATTCTTACCCTAAAAGGGGATTTCAACAGCCAATGAAAGTGGATTTAATATAAAAGAACTAATGAAATTCAAATGCAAGAGATTACCAGCAAAAAATCATGTAAATAAAGTGTTTGACTTTTATTCGAATCTCCATTCCAACATAAATTTACAGCAAGATGCTGCCAATGTTGAAAATGAGAATAGAATAGAAACCTTAATATAATTAGGCAAAACTGACGTAAAAAAAATTTAAATCAAAAACACAACCCAAGATGAGAAGGGAAAGCTGAAAAACCAGCTTCAGTAAAAATAGATGAATCACTAATTATCAGCTTTTGATACTGCACCTACAATTTATATATCACTCATAGAATGTGTAGGAAAGTCATCATTGACAATTATCAAGGCTACAGACGTTTAAATTGAAAGCTTGTCAAAACAATTCTTGCTTAAGTAAAAAAGCTTAAAATCTGTGTACTTCTAAGTGCCAAAACAGCTTACCCTGTGAAAATAATCAATATTAATTGATAATTTAGGTGTGTGGTAACCACACAATTTCTCCCTGACCAGGTCTGTCAATATTGTAACAAAAAAAAAACTACTTAAACTTCCACGCCTTATGTTGTTTTTTTTATTTTAACACCTGGAATGTAGGTATATAAACAAATTATAGTATTTTTCTTTCAATCGCCTATATTTTATGCTTATATTTTATTTTTCGCTCATTTCTCGGAAATATGATTTACTCTCGTCCGCAGGTTTATTTTAAATTTTATTGTTGTTGTATTGTATATCCTTCCATCGCCTATACCTAAAATTACTGCTCATTTCTCGGAAGTATGTTTACACACTGCAGAAGAATATTATACGTAATTTACAGCTAATTTTTTGATTATCTGAAAAATATGTGTACTATTCTTTCTACTTTTAATTTATTTTATTGCTCATACAATAGTTTTACGAAATTTACAAAAATTATTTTATAAAATTGTTTTTAATAACTTTTTGAAAAGACGAAATTGAACTTATTATAAATCGTTTTAAAATAGTTTGAAGAAAATATTGGCTGGCTAAATATTGTTTTGAAAAAAATATTGGTGGATAAAGATATTTTTTTTGAAGAAAAACTTGGTGGATTAAAATATTAAAAATTTTAACAAAATAATTTCAAATCATTGGAGATCTGAAACTACTTAAATGTCAGCTCAAAATAAAAAAAATAAAAAATGAAAAAAAGTCGCTTCCCACCAACCGCCTGCTCAAATTTGTTTGTTCTAATTTTGTCATTAAGAAATCATCAGTGTTGGTAGAGTCCTGCAAAATTGCCTTTTACATATAGTTGAGTTTATTTATATTTTACATAAAAAAATTTGAATATATAAATAAGTTTTATGAAAGAGATTTTTTTTATTTTTGAAAATATTCCTTGATAGTTTTTTTATCTATTATTTTGGTAATAATCTTTATATTGATAGCTAGATATGCAGTAAAAATAAATATTTAAGTCACTTAATAATCTTTTTTCAATCAAGAAACTAAAAATAAAAGTTTCGAAACATTTTTCATTTTGCAATAATTTTGGGCCATTCAGTGTCAATTTCGAAAATTTAAAAAGGTCACCTCGGGTGACCCCCTCAGATTTTATGAATATTATGTTCATTTGTACAAGAAAAGAAAATCCTGAAATTTTCAGCTCATTATCTTAAGTGGTTTAGAAGTTATGTTAGTTTGAAGTTAACAAGGCTAGAGGAATCTTGTTGATGACAAGGGGTATCAATTTTAAATTTCTGTCAATTTCAAAGATTAATAACTGTTTTTCTACTTTGCACAGGGTCCTCAAATTTATCAAATTGATAGAACTCCGAAAGTGGTGTATAAAATATCTAAAGTGAATTTTTCAAAAAATCCATAACGGATAAGTAAATATTGAAAAAAACTCCTAAAATTCTAATTTTGGGCCATTTTTGGAAAAGAAATACACCAAAATCACACTAAATAATGCATAATAAAACTAAAAATATGATAAATATACTTGGACATGATGGCCATTAGGTTATTTTGCAGGGTTTTCTAGAGATAACTTTGATGAAATTTCAGGGATATTTTAGGGGCAAAAACGAACAGAGTGAGCAAACGTGCAGAGCACCCGTAGGATGTGGAGTGAATAAATCAGCTGGGGTTTGCGGTGCTGTAAGCCCCCCTAATGGGGCACATGTGTGGCACTCCATATTAGTTCCTAAAAGTGATGTGAAAACTAAATACAGGATTTGATTTATAAGAATTTAAATAATTGAATTTCATAATATTTCAAAGTAAGGACATGTTCATGTTCATTACATAGTTCATGGCTTCTTCTAGGGTCTGAGCTGCCCTCTGATAATAATAATAAAATATCATGATAAACAAAATTAACGAGATCAGAACAATTGATTCACATTGATTTAGGAAGAGATTTTATTCCAAAATCAATTTTTCCCAAGAATTTATTATTTGATGAAGAATGTAGAACTTGTTTTAATGATGTTTCATAAATAGTTGACACTTATGAAAACAAACAACAAAATTTGCAAGTGTTTGATTACTTCTTATGATTTTTATTCAATGAAGACAGTTCCCTTTCCATTTTTTTATTGTGGTGCGATATTTATCAACCAAGTTTTTCTTCTTGAACAGCTTTTTGAAGAGTTCATCATCTGCAACCAACTTTCTCATCTGTTGCATGTTTGTCTGCATTGGATTTTTTCTTCTTTACCACAGCTGGTCCCAATCGATGGTCCAACACACCAATGGTCCAACATATTGATGGTTTGACATATTAGTAAAATATTAAAGTCATAAAAACCAATACTTATCTTTACTTTTTTTGTATAGTATAATTCTGCCTTTATTAACAATCTTCAAAATAAAAAATTTTTTTTTTTAATTTCTCATTTACCAGTTTTAAAATGTTAAATAAACAAATGTCTTGCCTTAAGCAAAAAGCTAAACCATCCAACCACTGTACTTATTGTTTTATTCAAATCAATTCACATTCCAAAATGTGCCCAATTTGAAGTTTTCCCAAACATTAGGGAAACAGAGAGAGATAGAAAATATTTTAAAGTATGTTTATCTATCCCTTAAATATATAATAGTAAATTAACATGCACAAAATTGTTATCATTGTATCAAAATATGTAACAAAATATCTTAAGGTGATACATAACCTTACACTTAAGTTCTTCAAATTTGCTCAGTGTCAATAGAAAAAAACTTTACAAAGTACTGGTAGTCAAAAAGATATAAATCTTTCACCAGTATTCTCCTTTGCTGCATCTCTCTTGAAATATTTTTCTCAAACAAATATCATTTTTTTCTTTTTTTTTTTTATTTCTTTTATTAAATTAAAAATCAAAATCTTTTTTCTTAAAATTATTAAAAAAATCGTCCATATTCATCTTTCCATAATAATAAAAAAAGCGATTTCAAATTTCCCTTGTCTGCTGGTTGAAATTATCTGTTAGATCGAAAATTTTCTAGCGAACCGGCTTTACTTTATGTCAAATGGAAATAATAAATTAAATGCTTTCCAAAGCAAAGAAAGATAACCACAACCACATCATCAGAACTTGCTTACCCTTAAAGGTTTTGATTTCATCCTTAAAATAAATAGATGCAGCAGCTTTATGAGAGATGAATAACCAGCTGTCCATCTGAAATGACCTTATTGAATCATATTGAACAATTTCATCATACAATGAGGGCAGAGAGGTGAGGGACATTTTTAAGTCAACGACCATTGTTGTATTGTTTATATTGAACCCACATTCAACAGAACTTTAACCACAGCTTAATTTTAAACTTGCATACAAACTAAAACTCTGTGTATGTATACCTTTGAGCTAAAACAAAAGCCCAGAAACTCAAAAGTTTTCCTCAAAAAAATAACTAAATCATTCTTTAGTAGACTCACTTTGTTTTGCATTGCATTCACGTTTGTTTATATACTTAATAGCAACAATTGCATCTAACATCTCACTGGGTCCAAAGCTCAAGCGACTTTAACGAGCATCAATAAAATTGAACATCTTTCAAGAATTTTTAGCATACTCTCTTCCAATAGCTTCACCCAAGTGCTATTCAAGCCTGTGTGAAAGTTTGAAGGAGCCTTCTTTAAAAACTATGGCACCACAAATGGTAAATTTCATATCGCCAGTTCCCATTGCTTTTTGTTTACATGAACTTTAGAAAGCAAGTACACTGGCTTAGCTTTTTTGAAAACCTCAGATTTAATAAAAAAAGCTGATCAACCACCTGAAAATGGAAAATATTTCATCACTGAAGAAAAATATCATGGGTGAGTCTATTTGAAATTTTAAAAGGATAGTATTAAGCCACCTGCCAACATCTCTAAACAGGTGCAGATACAACATAATCAAAGGATTACAATGATATTACTAGATTTTCATAGGATTTGCTATCCTTGAGATTTCATTGCACGATTGGCAACCGGTTCATTCTCTACCAAGCGAGTGACAAAAAATTTCTCTAGCCATAAACCTTTTATAAACCACAAATTTTCAGCTTTTCTAGCTGTGGAATTTTGCAAGAACTTGAACATAGCTTGAAGCAATTTTTCAATTGGCCAATCAACTTTCACGACACCAGTGTGAAGAGCACCACTAATGGCACACATGCAAGCCACATGAACCAATATTACTGAATGGTGGGTATTCCTCTTCATCAAACATTGGAAATTAATCTAAATATTTTCCAATTGGTGTTCGGCCCAACTATTACGAATTCTGTCTGCTTCTCGATTGGAGGTAGATTCAATGATTTCATCATATTTTCTTTTAATATCACAGCATCTGTGTTTAAATGAAATTCGGACCTCCAATACCATGTAACAGCTCTGTTTAGCTCATTAGCCCAAAATCGGATTTGTTAGTCCATTTGGTTTCTTTGTAATTTCTTGTTTAATGATTCATCAAACGACACACTAAAGAAGGGTGAAGAAGTTATATGCTTTGCCAGTTTGCCATTCAACTAAGGAGAAATTCCATATATAAAAAAATATGCAGCCTTGGTTTTGGATAATGAAAAGTTTCCTATAACAACTTTGTTGCTAAAAAGTTACAGTTTATGATGATGATGATGCTGATTTCAATGATGCTGCAGATGATGATGAGTTTGCTGTTGCGAAAGGTTTCAACACAGCTTCAGGTGGAAGTCAGAAGTACAGATATGGTACACCCTTACTTGCTTCTTCTTTGACCTTCAAACTGTGTATCTCACTAGATTTATAGCTCTTCACAGCATCTTTGCAAAGACACGCTGAATTCTTTCTGGCACACCGTGCATCTGCCATGATAAACATGATAAGCAAAGCTTGGAGTGTTCTTCTTTCAAGACTTGTGTTGAATAAACATTTTCCTTTGAGCATCTTTCTTTTACAATATTTTTTATTAAACTAAAATAGAATTAAAAATTACACTGATTCCTATATGATTATAAATAAGCATTTTTTTTTTAGAGGTACTTTCTCATTTCATGGGTTTTTTCCGGGAAAAATTTAATTCCTGGAATTTTTCAGGGTTTCAGGGGTCGATGGCCACCCTTTTGGAAATTGTAAACAATGATTTGCATGATTATCTCAAAATTTATAGATGCCTGAAATATGGTCTAAACAAAATTCTGAAAAAATTTACTCTCTCTGGAGCGAAAAGCTTATGTGGAAAGCATTTTTAGAAAATCCACATTGCACTCAAAAAAAACCCAACACCATCAGTGATTTACTCATCATATAAAAAAATTGGATTCTAGATGGATTTTACACTAATTTTATGAAGAAAATGGGTAAAAAGTTAAAAGTTCAATATTTAATGGGTTAGGGGAGGGATATTTTTTTAAATTAAAGATCTCATAATTTCAGAACCATTTATCAGAATCACTTGAAATTTTCTGTATGATAAACAGGGCCTAATAAAAATAATAGCCCTAAAAATGCATTATGAGTCAATACAATCTTTTATAAATCAAGAAAAACTCCAAAAATTCTAATTTTGAGGCATTTTTGGGAAGGAATTTCAAAATTATGTATTGAATCCTAAACATATTGAAACCTAAAAATATGATAAACATACTTAAAAAAAAAAAAAAATTTTGATTTTTTGAATAGCATCAAGCAAAACCACCCTCTCAGCTGATAGTCTTTCAGTGATTCACTATGTACCTAAAACCAATTTTTAATTTTAAAATAGGGTAGAAAGTCAGCTTTAAGGACCAAACATTTTGGTACTAAGTAGACTTTATATAAAATATCTCTCGATAATATAAACCAATTAATAAAATATAAACAAATATAAAGCACAGTTTAGCCCTACTTTTAAATTTATTGGAATTCTATTGATTTTTAAAATTTGAGGACCCTGTCTAAAGTAGAAAATGGATAAGAAAAAAGTATATAATACTAAAAGGAGACTTTAATTTAGATTTGCTAAATTATGATACATCAACTGATGTATCAAATTTTCTAGAAAAAATGGTTTCATATTCACACTTTCCATCTATTAATCAACCAACACGTATAAAACCCCACTCTAAAACTCTCATTGAAAATATTTTCCTAAACTTCTATTCTCCAGACAAAGTGTCTGGCAAAAGTCTCCATATCAGATCATCTAGCACAGTTTGTCTTAATACCTCAAGCTAAAAAGTAAACACACAATAAACAATCATAAGACGATGTTTAAAAAATGATCATAAGACAATGATTTTATCAGGGATATATATACCAACTGGGATGAGTGCATAAAGGATGGTGATGATTTTAACAACTTAGTTAATATATCCTTAAAATTATTAGAAAGTGTTCTTGATAAACATGCTCCTTATAAAAAACTAACTAACAATTCATATATTAAAAATAAAATGGAACACTAAATAATGTTTTTAACAATAATAATTTAAATAAGCTAAAGAATACCTGGATAGGTATAAAGGAAATCAATCATTAAAATTAAGACAAATAGATGCAAATCCCATCTAGCCTAAACTTTATCTCTAACCAATTTAAAGATTTTTTTTCTTCTACAATTGCTATCACTAAAAGCTATCAACTAAAATTAAAACTCCAAAAAATTGGTTTCAAAGCTTTCTTAATTCTCCTAACATTAATTCATGCATTTTCTATACAGCCTGTAATTAAGAAGTTCTATCCCCATTCTTAGAGAGCAATGAGTCTATTTACTGTGAACTCAAATATAGTCGAATATATTATATAAACTTAAAGAGTGTAAGTTAAGCCATTTTTCATTGTTAAATGTCAACACTTAGATTTTTGAGAAATCCATAAGATTTCCACCAAATAAAAACTTATTATTGTGGATAAGAAATAATGTATTAATGTAATTAATAATAAAGGCGGTAAATCATGAGTTCGCTGCATGCTATTTCGAGAAGTATAGCTTTAGGGTTAGGGTTTTAGGAGGGTATGTATGGTTTATACCTATTGTTATCCTCTATAAATCCAGTGCAGTGACATAAGTTTAGGGTACGAAACGACTGATATAGCCCTCATATTGATAAATTGATAATTCACTTGCTAATAAATTTTTTATTATTATTATTGCGGTGCGTTAAATACTGAGTTTGCTGTTGCATGCAAGCTACTTTACAGAAACAGTAAAAATAATCAAAAATTTATTAGCAAGTGAATAATATTACCAATAATATGAGGGCTATATCAGTCGTTCCGTACGCGACGTAATTAATAATACAATGAATTGGAATTGCTCAAGCAAAACTTGCAATGTTAAGTCAAACATGTGAAAAATATAATAGCATACCTGTTTGTGACAATGGCCTTTATAGTCATATTATCGTAAAACTTAATGGCACAGAACGTTTAAAAACAAAATTATGAGGTAAACAACCATACAACTTCTCGATGAGGTGACCGAGTATTTTTGGATTGGAAACCGATATTGTGGGCGGGTGGTTTGGCTGCTTGATTGTTTTGATTCATGTAATTTCACACGAAATGTTTTGAAATCAAAGCAGTTTTAGTCGTTGATTTCATTTACGCTATTTATTTATCTGATTGGAATGGATTGGTCGATGTAAATTTGTTTTTTTTAACATATATATATATACATATATATATACATATATATATGACTATGTTTTTTATATAATTGTTTTTATTTAATACCAGACTCAATTTTAAGGTTGCCACATCTTAAAATATGCACCAACTAGTCAAATCTTGGCGGGTAAACAGCTACTTTCGAAAACGACAGCCTTAAAAAAAAAAGAGTGTAACGTCGTTTTTAAACAATTTCACTTTGAATCAGTATCAATGTGAGGAAATGAGTTTGTTTCAAACATAGGTCACACAAACAAGGTAGCCTGATCACTGCACCAGTACACGAAAAACAAATGCGGTCAGTAACAGAGTGTATCAATATGGAGGCGACAACAAGCTACCGAAGGGAATTTGTTATTGATTCTTTGATTTTTGCTCTGGAATCATATTTTCTTCACGACAATAATGCATTTTGCCCCCGAAGTGGAAGAGCATAAAGCGTAAAGCTAGTAAAGTAAGATAATAACTTATATTCCCATGGAACGCAAATTTTCAAATATACTTTTGGCAATTGATAATCTATAATCGTTATTGTAAATCTACACTCTCCCCATTATCCGCAGCATCGAGATCTTGGTTGTTTTCATTTAGATGTGCGCCAGGCCAGGTTATACCGAACGATGAAGGCGGATAATAGATGCCCGTGGTTGAAAGTGAATAACATACAACTATACTGCAAAAAATTTTTCGACATATTTTGTGGCACAAATCGCCAGAAATTGGTCTTGGTAGAACGTCACCAGCTTCGTGTAGGTTATGTGGTATAGGAACTAATTCCGCGGCTGTGCTTTGTAGGCCGTAAAGTGATAAACATCTCGCTCAAAAATTGAAATATACAGAGAAGTGTGCGCGTAGAGACATTGCCTGTGTGTTGTGTGAATTGTTCCAAAAATTCATTTAGAGACTTGTATGAGTAGGGTATGTCGTGATGAACATGCCCCACCATTGAAGAAGAGGGGGAATGAGGGCTTTTATACTTT
>JAUZNK010050553.1:0-15989 GCA_035046665.1 Euphysa ruthae
GATATTTACCCAGCAACTTCAAAACTTTCATAGATTTTCCCACCCACTTTAAGCTTGCCTATGAGTGACTTAGATGTAAGTGTTTTCTTTAGAAGTAAACGATAGGTTTGCAATGATTTGTAACGCAATATGAAGGCAATTTGTATAATATTTGAGATAATAAACTCATCATGTAATTCTTCAAACAAAATATCAAGCTTTCCCCTTGAAAATACTCATCCACGGGCTTTTCCCTTGAAAATATCCCTCCACGGACTCCATTTTAAGTTTTGCTTTGCAGACACTTTCACAAGTTTAAAAAACCGTTTCATGCTTTTCTGAGTATCGTAAATATTCCAATGTAAATATGTATTATTAAAATATATTCACAATTTACCTCAAAAACTAAAAATCTTTTATGTAACGGTATGATTTAATATTTTTTTTTTTTATTTAAAATGCCTATGTGCGTTGTACTTTTTTTATTAAGTTAGAAAACTGAAAAAAAAAATACTCATTTTTATCTTACCCTTTTCGCAAATTATCTGATTATCATTTTCTAACTTTCATCGATCGTACCTTATGATTGGCATGGGCAAAGTTTTTTAGACTTTAATTTTAATGTCATCAATTTTTAACTGAAAATGTTGCAGATCTGTTTAAGATCTTGACCTTTCCTTATTATATATATATAGATAAAAGATATCGATAGCCTTTAACATAAATAATCCGTCGGTCAGTAAATCTTTATTACTTTTGTGAGAATCCTTTTAAAGAGAGTGATATAAAAATTTTAAAATTTAATATACAATGAAATACAAACAACAACAAATATATCTTTCTTCTCCTTATAAATATTTATATTGGACAACTAATAAGGTATTTCAAACCATTCAAAAAATTTTATTGTGTATCGATGTGTCCTATCTTCAGGATGAAGAATGTGTTTGAAAGCTTTACATTACGACTTTAAAGTTTTGAAATTAGTTGTTTTTGTTGTTTGATAAAACATTCCAAACGTAAAAATTAATGTATTGGTAAAAAAATGACATTCTCCGGCTTAACATTGCCTAAAGAAGAAGAATAGCGATTGGCGTGAAGACAGATTTTTAACAAAATAACAAAAAAAAAACAATGGAAAACCTCAGTAAAGGTGATTATCTTTAAAATTATTTTTCAGAGACCTCTAAATAATTCAAATGGTAAAGTTTTCACTCTTGTTGTGGAGGAAAAATTTATATTTTTTTCAATCAGTGTATTTTAATGTGAGCTTAGAAAAGCACCAATTTTCGTTTTTTGTATGACGCAAAAAATGTATATATAGGTATTAAAAGGCAAAAATAATAGTCATTATTCTGAGATGTAGCTCACTGAGAGGCTGTTGTTTCACCTGTTCTTGCACAGTTAAATCAACAGCAACTCCTTCAACGTTATATTTTTTTCGTTCATAGTTCAGACGTTATGGTGTCTCTGCAGTGAAAACAACTAAAGTTTTTCTATCATAAACCGTTTCCTTATCCCTGCTGGAATCAGCTTCCTATTATACATTCGTTTTGCAAGGTAATTCGTTTTGTTAGGTAAATTGTGCCGCCAAACCTCTCTGGCGCAAATGTTTCTATTACAGTAACTATCCCGGGAATAGTTATGTTTAGATTTCAGTAATATTTGATTAATGGTTGTGATTTTATCGAGAGTTTCCTAATTTAAAAATTTTTTTTTTTTTTTTTCGAACTTCGAAGCATATATAAAGTTTTTTTAGATCAGTGAACGGGAATTTTTTAAAAGGGTTGAAGTAAAGTTTAGCTATTTGATCGTTTCTAAAAACCAGAAACTTTGCGAAGATAATGAAACATTCTAATACTAAAAATATTACTAAACTTGGAATAGATTGTGAAACCTTTGTCTGTGCAAATTATTTATGTGCATATAAAATACTTTATTCTTAATTATTGTTACGAAAAATCTTTATACAAATTATCTATAAATTACAGATCTTGTTACCTAATCGTTTTTTGTCTTCCAAATAAACGTGGTATGGAAATTTTTCTGCGGGTGCCCACAGATAGAGTAGGAGAGATGCAAGGGGATTCGTCTTCAGGAGTGAAGAGTTCTTGAGAGGTTTTTAACCTAGTCTCATCATCTGATGTCGAAGATATAGAATCACGCATGGAGTCGAACGACCCTGTAGATGTAGTTCTATTGAGTTTATTATACTGCCGTCTGTCACGGTTGTCACGGAAAAGTAGAGAAGGTTTTCTTGTAAATGTTTGTGAATGGAGATGATCGTCAGACGTTGGAAGTCTGCTTGATTTTAAAGACACTGTAATAAATAATAGGTTTCGAAACGCGTCGTTCACACTATGATAATCATTTGCTGCCGATGTTTCATAAAAATTTATTCCATGATTTATAGCAAGGCATTTTCCTTTATCATACGGTATTTTTCGTAAATGATTTAAATCATTCTTATTGCCTAGCAACATAACGGTAGCGGGATCAAGACGACTCGTGATATTAAGTTCTTCTAAGATAAACTTTGCAAGATCAAAACTGTGCTCATCTGTGACTGAATAAACTACTACCAGAGCTGACGACCAACCAATTAATGCTGAGGGCCCTTTCAACCAGACCTAAACAAAAATAAAAATATGGCAAGCTTTTTATATTTACAGTTTTTAGTGAATTATCAACGTTTTGCTTATGAATAGATTTTTAATGAAATCGTCGATTATAAATTTATGGTCTTTACTTTAGCACAATATCCTAAGTCGCAGTTAAATAAAAGGATCGTATAAAAAAGGTGCTTGTTCTAATTTTAAAAAAGGCCAGTGTAACAATGGTAATAAAGTATGGAATGAAATGGCATGTTTCGTATCTATGATAGCGACCATACATAAACCAAAAATATTAATTAATCGAAGATTTCTGAAGCCTTAAAATATGAGCTGAGCTACACTCTAAGTAATTTTGGTAACCACCATACAAAGATATCTTAATAAGGTTTTAAGTCAACAATACGACTTGCTAATAGTCTAAAAACAGAATTTCGATAGGTACTTTCCTAAATGATTTTGCGTGGGCAATAGCTGTCCTTAAGAATAAACAATAGTTGTCCATCAGAGAAATAACACAATTGATACGTTCAACTGTTGACTTATCATTCCACTACGGTTTTTTTTAAAGTTTTACAATTAAATAAACAAAAGTTTTCAAAACTCATTTGTGGATTTAAAAAGAGCTATAGAACATACATAGCATGACTTATTTAATCTCATTAAAACCAGGCAGCAAGCAAGTACTCCACTATAATTAAAAAGTCAGCATGCTATTTATGTCAGTGTTTGTTTTAGACTGTCTCAAAATGTAATTTTACATATGCCTTATCTTAAGAGCTCTGTAGGAATAATTTATAATGAATGCATCAACAGAGAGAATTTTGGAAAGTCGTACATTGAGGATGAAACATTCCACATATTTTCCCCGAGCTTTTAAAGTCATTCCAACTCATTATATTACATCCTAAAGTTAGGATCTTGCGAGGAGGAATTATTCCATCTATAAAATGAAGAAACACTCCAATGTACACTACTCAAGATTAATAATTGTTACAGCTTTGAATTGGTTCCAAAGTAGCAAGGTATTTTGTCTTTCAGCTCATTTAAAAAAAATAAGTAGGAGTATCATAAGAAGAGATATTCCATGTGCAAGTAAAAATAAGCCTTTCTATAAATCAAACATAATGGCTGTTATATATTTCTGCTCACCTAACGTTATGTATTATCCTTGTAATACATTGTACTATTGTAAGAAACAGGTTATATTTTTTTTGGGAGCATTTGAGGAATAGAATGTTCCAAAAAAATTTCATGATTTTTATTTCGTTACATAACACGAGTAGCAACACATGAGCTAGTGATTTGAGGTTCAAATCTATTAATCAGTGTTTTAAAGTGAAATAAAATGTTAAACGTAGATACCAATACCTAAGTTTAAAAATAATTTAAATATAAAAGCTTTTACGGAAGTAGTATTCCATTAATCAAAGGAAAATAAAACAATATATGACGTAACTTTTACTGAAAACGGTTAAGATTAACTGGATGGGATTTTGGATTTCATAAAAGTCCCATCTTTTGTCTCTCTCTTCAGTGGAAGTAAGAATGAGCTATTGTACTTTGTACAAATTACAGAGGTACCGCTGAAAAAGATCTCATTGATCCACACGGTCACTTTATAAAGACTGGTGAAAATTTTCTCAAAGGATATTATCTGAATCAATGTTGCTCAAAGCAAATCAGTAAGAAGAAATTCCAAATCTTACCGACCCCAATTGTGTTTGCTACCGATGAAGAGTCATAATCACAAGATTTCCGAAAGTTTCAATTCCGAATGTTAAATTTTAAGAAAGTTATTTTAGAAAAAGTGATTTTGAAATTCTTGAAATTACATTTTGGGACAGTCTAAAATAAACGTTGAGTTATGAGTCTATCAATATGTTACTTTACCTTATAATCCACTAACTAAAAAATTGGATGATTATAATAGGCTGTTCAATCACGTGAAAATTTTACCGTGACAAAACTATAAAAAGAATTTTGACGAAACTACCCGCGATTTCGAGAATACCAATTTGTATGTGCCTATTTATTAAAAACTCTCTAACAAGCAGAATAGTAAACATTCATATTGGACACCATATTAAAGTACAAAGTTTGAAGTTGTAAACTGTAAACATGTAAACTGAGTTAATTTTTGGAGTTGTGTCGTTTTTATCTTGCAAACTTACTATTAGGTTCTATAGACACTTACCTTTCATTTAAAAAAGCTTTTGTTAAGTGTGGATAAATATTAACTGGAGGATTTGATTTTAATTTACGTTTTTTTCGCAGATTTTCTTTTTATGGTGCGACATTCCTTTTTCATACTAGTTTTAATCAAGAAATTTTTTTATTAATTTTATATTAGGCTATTTTTTCGTTGTTTATTTTCTTCAAAGTTTGGTGAATTATACATTTATATGTCAGGGTGGCCACTATTCTGGAAATTTTTGCCTGGAAAATGTCATGGGATACTTATGGTTTGGAACAATTTCATGGAACATTTTAATATTTTTTCTCAGTAATTTTGTAGTGTTTGTTTAATTCTAACTTATTGCTTTGGTATTATCAAATATATTAAATTAATATATTCTATTATATATTAAATTAATATATTATATTATATATTAAATTAATATATATTTTGTAGTTAGGTTATATTTCTTTTGTAGGTTATATATTCATGTTTTTCAATTTTTTGATTTTTTCCACATTAGTTTTGCTTATTTTTACATTGTCTAATCCATAGTAGATTTTATTAATGTTTAACATATATTTTGATCAGTTCGATATTCTTAAATATTGTGTTCTTTTTTCTTTCCTAAATTATACTTGGGTATATTTTTGTTATTACTGAAAATTAGATTAATTTTTCTGAAGAAAGCGAAAGCGAAATATCTGAAATGGGAAACTTCTTTTGTAAACTTTATCTTTAGGCAAATTTTGCTACTGAGGCAGACAAAGTATAGGAACCAATCATTTTCCATAGCGTAAGATCAAATGGCAGCTCTAGGTACACCAGAAACAAACCCGTGGGAAACTTCTGAAATAAATAGCTTGAAGCTAATTGTTGACCCTGCGTTAAAAATATACGTTCGAAATACGCTTAATTATTTGTATTATTTAGTAAGAACTTCTTGTAAAGCTTTTAATGTATGAGGCTGTGCTGGTGCTGGAGTTGTCCGTTACTTTAATGTTTCCCTTTTTTGGGGCAATGAAAAGCCTATACATGTACCATTTATTGGAAATCGTTTTAATATTTTGTTTTATAATGCTGCTGCTCTCTACTCTCACAAAGAATCCATTACTATCTTGGCCTGACCCTAATAATTTACTTAAAGCTGTTAATGAAGATATTTCGAATAGGGTGTTTTTAGCTGAATGTCGGGCGTGTTGCTGATTATTGTATGTTATTATTCTTTCTGCCTTTCTTGATTTAGGTAGTATATAATATATTCAAAAACGCTATCTAATAAAAAAAAAATTTTAATGTAAGAAGGAAATATTACCTCCTATGCATCGATAGAGTAATCAAAAAAACAAAGAAAGCTTTAATCTTTCAACCCCACAAAGAAAACATAAAAAACCAAACAATTTTGTTCATGTTGTGGATTATTGAGTGCTATTTTCTCGTAATTGATATTGAGTAAATAAAAACATTGCTGGCAACGTCTGTTGTCCTGAGTGTCTATGTACAATCCCGCTGTCATTGAATAATGATTTATCAGAAAGAATAGGCTACCCACACTTTCTTGAACTTAAATATGAAACATGTGGACGGAGTAACTCATAAAGGAAGAACTGTAAAAATGTTTGCGCAGTGAAAAAGTGGTTGTATACGATTTTAAAGATTCTGAGAAATATCACCTTATGTGCCCGCATAATTAAAACACTTGGTGCAAATGGTACTTTGTAAAAGGTACTAAACCTCCAAAGAGTACTAAACAAAGGATAAGATTAGTTTTATTTTTTTGATCCATAAATTGCTAAAACCAATTTTCATTAATTTATCCAACGATGATTTCTCGGCAAATGCACATATGGTCAGACAAAAAATACCAATCAAGCATTTAACGTTATTATTTGGGCTCGACGTCCCAGAAATATATTTGTATCAATATAAACATTTAAAATGGCGATTAACTCTGCTGTTTTAAATTTGATGGTTGAAAAGGAGCTAATGTTGTGCTAAAACAGTGTGGACTAGATGGTACTACCACAGTTGAAAAACTAAACCGGATAAATGAGACACACATACGCATAATGAAAAGGAAACCGATTGATGTTGTGACAAAACAGAGAAAAGAGGTGAAAAAAGGCATTGAGGACAACGAACTTGCAAATGAAAAGCAAGAGTCATGTGTAACTGGTGGTTTTTGATAATATTTTTATTATATTTTATATATTTAATAATTTTCAACTTTAACGATGATTTTCTAAGATTTTGTAATTTACGGTTTTTGGCATAGTTCAACGCACAAAATTTACAGCTAGAATATATATTTTTGGCTTAAATTTTAACAGGATGCTTGGTATACCTTAACTAACATTTTTTCATAGCATTTTTTAAACTTAGGGCTTCATTCAAAATTTATAGAATTTTACAGTCAAAATGAAACGTCATTATAATAGCTTTTAACTAAAATCAACAAAAAAGTTGAGCAATCGAGACACAAAAATTATTATGAAAAATTAATTTTTGACTATATTACAACATTTACAAAGTTTCATGAAAAAATCGTTATCCTTTAGTGGTAAATCGTGTTTTGAAAGCTGCATACTTTTTTGCTATTAAAAATAGTCTGTAAGCTGGGAAATCAAGGAAAGTTTTTTGCCATATCCTTTAAGTCATTCATTCTTGAAAAAGGTTTTCTCATTTTAGATTGTACCGCCATAGTTAACATTTTGATTGACAGTTTCCATTTGGGGTCTTTGACCAAAAAAGCGGGTAGTTAAGTCTCAGTCCCCTAAAATTCTGCTTTCGAAGTTTTTAGTCAACAATTTGTATTTCCCATTTATATACTTTTACAAAACAACTAAAAGAAAAAAAAATATGTTCTTAAATGAAATTAAAGCTTTCATTCACAATTTTCCATTAAACCCTTAAACCGGATAATTAGGCCTCAGACTCCTAGAAAAAAAAATTTTGGGATTTTTCAAAAATGCGGAGTCCTCGTGGAAAAATTAGTGTCTCCTGCAAATTTCTCCAAATTTTCTTTTACCGATGAAACCTCAAAATATCAAAAAATAAAAGCTTTCTTTTGTGCCAAAAATTGAACAATATTTCCTTAAGGAAATCATCGCAAATCATCGTAATTTTACCATATGTAAATTTGTTATAACTCGAGAATCAAAAATGCTATAGTGACATTCAACCCCATTCTGAAACCGCTTTTATTTTAGATTATGATGAAACAAAAATGAATGAGATTCTAAATAGTTTTAAAAATAGCCTAAAATGCCTATTTATAAGCTAAGTTATAGCTAAAAGCCCGCTGTTTTTATACAACTGCCTTTCTAACAGGCAACTATATGTCCATGTTTGTTCTTCTGTAAGTGATTGGCTAATGATACTGCTGGATATCTTACAAGGATCGATCCTTGGCCTAATTTTAATTAATATATTTATAAATGTTTTTTTGTTTGCTTTCTTTATTGATGATTGAAAAATCTGCAACTTACAAAACAATTAGATTACTAAACTCTTTCTTCTTTTGATACATCAACACCTAACTTAGTTTCAAAACTCGAAATTGAGGAAAACAGTAAAATCGAGTGGTTTATTAATCGCAATTTGAATGCAAACATGTGCAAGTTTTGATTAATGATCATCAAAATATAAATATTTTGCTTTGGAGCAGGCACCAAAATTTATAAAGGAAATTTTAATCGGCATGTGGCTCAGAGGTAGCTCATACGCTTTATATGCGCTGAGCCTCCGGTTCAATCCCTACCGTGGGCTGTCATCTTTTAATAACTTTGACTTTCAATAATCTCCTGCCATTACGGTAAATAAATCTTAAAAGATAAATAAATAAATAAGTAAATAAATAAAGAAATAAATAAATTAATTAGTAAAGTACTGTAAAAAGTTTAAACCTGAAATTAAATCCATTATGGCATAAGAAACTATTAAAATTATATTTATATTGGCTTGTTTAGTTTTTACTTTGTTTAAGCTAAGTAGGTTTACAAAATCATTTTTATGGAAACAAAGCTGAATTTGATTCAATATTTAAATTATTCTGAAGAATAGGATAAGATTTAGAGCTCTAAATCCTGAAGATTTTTTTTTAAAGAATGACGCGTTGTGCACCTTTGATTTTGACTAGTTCAGCATAGATTGTAAAATCGTTAACCTTACCAAAGTAAATTTGAAACTAGCAACTTACGCATCGAGCAGTATCTTTTATTTTGAGTTCAACGCACTTTCCGCCAACTGTCAACTCTCGAGTAACACATACGTCTAAAAAAATCCAATGAAATCAATCCATTTCGCTGGAAATGGGCTTGGACTCTATTTGGAACTATTTAAATTGTGAAATTATGTATAAAAATTGTAAGAGGTTTTATTCACTTTATACTTTACCAAATTTTAAATATTTATTTGAACTGATTCAGTTTAATTGAACCACTCTTTGAATTTTTTTTTTTAAATAACTATTCACTAAATCAATCAATAACATTTTTTTCTGTTATAAATCTTGGGATACAAAGAAAGTACTGCCTTATAAAAATTAGTTAAAAAATCGTTGATAAATTAAAACAATATATTTAAAACACTAAGCATAAATAGTAAGCATCATATTTATTATGAATATGAGGCGAGGAGACGCACTAATAGCATTAAAATGCTATAAAACAGTGAAATCTTAGAAAAGATATAAAATACAAAGCAGAGGAAGAAAAGAGAAAAAAAAAATTAATTAATTAAGTGAAGTGCTATGAAGCCATTAAGACTATAACAGTCACCCAGGATCCTACAGAACATGACAACAAAACTTTGATATTAATATAATGATCCCACCACAAATATAACTCACTGTTAATTTCATTAGCTGAAAAACATGTTAACTAAACTAGGATGAAAAAAGTGACATTTATTACCGAGCCAAAGTGTAAAGAAAATTTGACAAGAATTGCCTTCTTCTCACGTTCTGGATTGCTATTAATTATCCTGGACGCATTCTACATGTAAGCTAAATCCATCGCAGACCCTCTTCGTAGATTTACCTATGGAGCAATCAGCATTACCAAATATTTCAGTTTTGAAATAAAGTCTTCAATTAGCCTCTCTTTTCTTGCAGAACTAACAATTTGAGGAGAGCCGAATGTATTGTGTATTTTTAGAACAATTCTAGAACCAAAATTTCTAAATCAGCGGAAATTGTTTTGCGTGGCTTGTTTTTTCAAACTCATTAAAGCAATCAGGTTAATTTGAGGCTAGTTTTGTTTCCGAGAAATCAGTTTCGTGGGAAAAATAAAATAAACGAGAGAATAAACAATAAAGTTTATTATAGCAATATTGTCAATTGAAATAAACTAATGTAATAATAATTTAAAAAGTTGTGTTTGTTTTGAATATTTATTTATTTGTCTAAACAGAACGCAATTTTTACGTTGAAGCCGTAAAGGCATTTTTAGCACATTTTTTTAAGTATACTCTAGATTTGCCTCTTTAAAATTCCAGTAGGAAAAGAGAACATATAAAATTAATTCTAGACTAGAAAAAAAAACTCTGCTAGTTTATCACACAGGCTATTAGGATCATATTTACTAGAAAATAGAAAAGTTTTGAAAAAGAGCCGTTTTGAATATATATTCCAAAACCGATCAAAAACTATAACCACGGACAAAATACTCCGCCAAAACTTGCATGTCTTGATTAACTTGCATGTCTTGATTAACTTAAAAAATAAATTTTCTTGTTGTGAATAACCACAGAGCCTAGTGTCGGTACTGTTATAGCTTAATAGCTTCTTGTCCCGCCAGGAAATTTTTTATATCTCTATAGTTCTTGATTATAAAGCTCTAACTTCTAAAGTGTAATGCTAAATATAGAATTTGCCTCAGGGGGTACGTAAGTTTATTTTATCATAAACCTTATAACCAGAGTTTTTTGTCCGACATTGTTTGAAATTTTTTTGTCTGATATTGTTTGAAAATTTTTTGTGTCCAATTTTAAGCTTAAAACTGTTTTTGCGTTCATTGGTGGGGATTTTTAGAAAAGTTAATGCCTTGGCCAGACTTGGCCCTGAAAATAACTAATATCCGTCATCTTCACTACAAAAAATATAGTTTTGAAATTGAGAAAAACTAATAAATGCGTTGTATACTGTTTTTTTTCCTGAAAAAGTGAAGTTTTTTTTCTGCTGAACACGGAAAACAAATTTATCCGTTATTCATAACTAATAGCTAAAAAATATTAATTACCTAGAGACAATCATGGTCAGGATACTTTACCAAAAAACAAGACCTTAGCCAAAATTAAATTGTCGAAATGGACTTTAAACGTCATTTTCTTGTTGAGAACAGTCATAAAGCTTAATGAATGTCGGTAAAACAGTGGTGGCATTATTTAATGACTTTTTGTTTCACAACGAAATGTTTTTTATCCAAATTATTTTTAATTTTAAAACTCACGTCGGCGGCGTTCCATTATTTTCAGGACATTGAAAGACGCAGACATTTTTCCCGAAATTGCAGGTGGCGAGATTACAAGTAGCGAGGGATCAGGGGAATCAGAAAGAGAATGGGAGTTCGACTCCGCTAAATGAAAATTCAATTGTTTAAATAATTCAATATTTTTCACAAAAATCAAATCTTCATCGAAATATCAAATTTTTTTAATTACCATTTACCTAACCTCTTCAGTGACTGAAAAATCGTATGATTTTTTCCACCTGGAAATTTTCAACATAGATCAAACTTCACAATAAAAAAAACTAAAATTCGTCGAAATGACTTAGCGAAAACATATTTGAAATCGACCTAAGTGTCATGATTCACAATTCCAAATGTTTACATCATTTTCTATTTATATCAATAAAATGGAATATTGTGAAATTTTTTTGCTAGTACTACCCCTTTCAAGTATGACCAGCCACTTATGATTGAATTACCTAATCACCAGCTTATATAGTATCGAAAATGGATTCATAACCGAGATTTCTATCATAACAATCATGTCGGTAAATGGGTATTAATATCTGGGGTTTGCAACTAGTTATTAGGAATGTTATAAAAACATTTGCTTGTTTTACAACGGTAAAATGAATCTACCTAAACTACAAAATTTGGGCTGTGAAACTAAGAGAGAAGCTCTTTAGTTTTTCGATTGTATGTCATAACCTTTGTCATAAAAAAATTTATCATAAAAGGTATTTTAAATGACAGTTTGAAACTAATATGGCCATTAAGAAATTAAAGCATTGACCTATATTTCAAAAACAAATTTCCGCTACAGTCATTAAGCCTGAGGCTATAATCAGCAAAATAAGTGTGGTACAATAAAAAAGTGAAAATAGTCGGTGTACATCTGGGAGTAAAAAGGTGTTCCTTGCATAAAATCAACCATTTCAAAATGATATGTCAAGAGCATGTTTGAAATTTCTTGTAACATGTGCCCAAATGCGGTGCACAATTAAAATGGGGAATAAAACACTACAATGAAAATAACATAGCTAGCATCATTTTTATTTTCATAGAAACTTTAAAGGTTAGAATTTTAAAAACTTAAAGTAAAAAATTCGAGCCTAAAGCTAAAGCTGCTGAATTATCATTTGTCAAGAAAAAGGAGATGCTCTATAACGAGGGCTGTATGGTTACGTATAAAAAAAAAAAATAAATAATAATAATTCTAGCAATCTACTTGCATCTTCGCCCGGTAAAGTAATAAGCTTCATCGTCGCTATCTAATTTTTATTTTTATTAGCATTTCATTTTAAAAATAAATCCCAACTCTTATTTGTCTTTCTACATTTGTTTTATTAGTTATTTATTGTTGAGTGGGGATAAGTATTATGGCGTCCGCAGCTTAGCAACGTTTTGTATAGCTTAATTGTGTTGATTGCGCATTGAAATTGAAATTTTTTTTTTTTAAAGCACATGAAATCTCGACTGAAGATTTAGTGGAAAATTGATTGTTTTTGAATTCATCACAGTAAAACCCAAGAAAACTCTTGCTAGACTTTCTTTTGAATGAACTTCTTTTCTTACTATCTTATAAAGTTGTTTATTTTATTCACAAAATTTTTATTATTACATGTAAAATAAATACCAACGCATTTCTGCATTAATGTAGATTCGTGGATACGTCAAACAAAAATGTTATTATATGGAATATAGGACGTATTTTTCGAATTAAATGCTTTAAAAACTAGAAAAAAAAAATAATTTGAAATATATAGCTACATTATAAACTCATACATCATATATAAACTATAACACATTAGATGTATGTACACTATTCTATATGCTGGATTAATATCTTATACACAACAGTTATGTTCCTAAAGAATGAGAGATAAATATTTTCATTTAAACGACCAAATAATCTTTGTTAAAGTAGTTAAAAGTGTGATAATTTACAGTATTTACAGACATAGGAAAATTCCTCTCCAAACGCAACACTCCAAACGCCACACTCCAAACGCCACACTCCAAATACTTATGCTTGCATTTTTTATTCCTATTTATTTAATCTGTAGAAATACGTAGATTAAAAACCCTTCGACATAACATAGTATAACATAAGGGCTATTCATTAACCCGCTATGTGTTATTGAAGTCATGTCATGTAGATGTAGCCTCGCGTTGCGAATCATAAGTAATGGTACTTAATGTTATTATTATGATCTCAAACTAAATGTCTTAGGTTACTGATGATGCTGTAAAGAAAGCAGCTGACACGAAAATTTTTACGTTCTTTACGTTATTGTGCATTAAAACAGTACTAAAAGAAATTATTGTGAAAACCTAACACTTAAAGGGTTAAACGATCAATTTTTTAAACTTAATCAGATCGCATTTCATTTTTTACTATTTGAGACTTGAATATTTATAGAATTTGGTGTATAAATGAAAAAAATATCTTTCGATCCCGTAAAATTAACTCCTTAAGTGTTACCTCGTTGTAAAAACATCTTTCGATACCGTATGATTAAACAGAAAACTCCGAAAAGAGCTTAGAATACATGTTCTCTGGCATCAACATGATGTTGTGACATAACCACCATTAGATTAAAAATCAATAAAATTAGCTATAGATTTGAATTTAGAATTAAAGCCCCAAGAAAATAAATTATAATTTATTATCCTTTTACCATGGTTCGGAAGGTGTAAGATGGGACCATTGCATGACACCAACAATTTCTAACCCCATTCAACAAAAGTGCGAAGAAATTTACTCAACCATTTAAACCTTATCAAAATTAGTGTTTGTTTTCCCCAAGAAAAGTACTCCATATGTATAGCAAGCTTGAAAAGAATGCTATCAGTCAAATCATTAATGAAAATTGAATAATAGGCCCCAGAACAAAACCTTTAGGGCACCAGAATCTACAGACTAACAGCTAGAAGAGTTATCATCGAGGATCACCTTGGGTGTGTAAATCTGAAAATAAATTCTTCCTCTACACGTAAAACAAATTTTCAGGAAAAGACGACAAGATTTATCAAAAAATAAAAAGATTTCCGCTTTTTCTGACAAGTTGATAAGATTCCATGCATCGTAACAGTCTATAAGTCTTGTGCCACTTTAGTGAAGTTACGATTAAAGACTAACAGTTTTAGAGTTTACTTGAGAAAACTATATGAGTTTTTTTGTGGTACATAACGAACCCAACATATTTCCGAAAAAAACAGGGTAAAGCTCCTATGGACAACCAATTTCGTATGTCATCAGTTATCGTTATGGAGTTGAAAATTTCACCATTTTATCCGTTCCCAAAGTAATCAGCCTTTAAATAAACCTTTGTGGATATGCGATGCAGTGGACTAAGTCGCCGAACCATAGTGGAAGGATGTGTGGATCGAGCCCACGATATGACCGCATTAACGGTGAAACCACCATCTAATTTCGAACAACATATTAAAGCAGAATTTAGGTGATGTATGTCTGTCCTCGTCCTGTGTCCTAAATTCGTAATATTGTTCTATAAAAAAATATCGCTTTATATGTAGGATGAAATGTTATGCTGTAATTTTATTGTTGTTAAACATTTCATTTTATAAATATTTCGCCTGCTTACTAAAACGATTGGAGCTTATCATGGGTGCTATTACACTAACAATTAATTTTATTTTTCATCTACAAACTTCTAATAACTTTAAAAATTTCTAATATGATAACCTTATGAGTTCATGAACTTTTAGAGATTTTTAAAAGTCGGATTAAGGATGAAGGATACTAATATTTTAAATCATTATTGTATTCGTTTTTATCTATGTTTTTATTCCAACGGTAAATAGACAAATTGAATTGAATTTCATAAAGGCTTGCATAATTTTACGAATAAAGCGTCTACCTGTGTTCGAGTCATACTCTCCGATAAATTTTCTTGTTAAGAAGCGAACTGTCAATGCTAAAATAAGAACATCACATCAAGGTTTAAATTTACCAGTAATTTCCATTCAAAAATCAGATTTTTTGAAGTTTTATAATAAGAAAGTAAAGTTTCGCGCTCCTTTGATACGCGTTCTTTTGACGAGAACACAGTTTTTAAATAAATAAATGGTTAAAAAAATAGGAAGGTTCCAAAGACATGTTTAGCCTGAAATTTAAAATTTAACGATAAGATATTCCGTGAGCAGTAGCTTTGATCGGATTTTTATTTGCTATATATCTTTCTTGAAAAATTAACACCAGTCTAGGAAGCCAATATAATCAGCACTTATACGATAAATATTGGCCATTTTCGATCAGTATTTGATAAGTTCTATCAATATTGGACATGTTTGATTTCAGCAGAGATATTTAGTTTTAATTAAGAGCAAAAATTCTTTTAGTTTTACAAAGTTACGCAAATTTTTTTTACATTAGTATTAATAACTTTTACATACAGATATAAAATTATTAGATGAGGTCAATTTTTTAAAGAAAAATTAAAAGTAGGATTTGAATCCAAATCTTTATACTTCATGGTTATTTTCACGCCCCCTTTTAACGCCCGCTTTATTAATTTTAATTATAACTAGCTATATGAAAATCAGCATCTTTTATATTTCTCACTTAAATTTTTGAAATTAAGCTTAAAATATCAGTGCGTCACTGAATGGAATAAATCTATCGCTGAAATTATTAACATTTTTAAGTTAAATAAAATATAAAAACTCTTTAACTCATTCAGCACCGCGAGCCGCTCTGAGCGGCTCAGCGATTTTGCTTCAATCACGGGGAGCCGCTCACAGCGG
>JAUZNK010050564.1:0-15988 GCA_035046665.1 Euphysa ruthae
TGGTATACAGGACTAAGACAGACATAAACCATCTAAATTCTGCTTTAATATGTTGCCCAAAATTAGGTGGTGGTTTCACCGTAAACGCATAAAGTGGACTCGAACCACATAACTTTTCTGTGGTCTCCGTGGTTCGGCTCCTTAGACCACTATGCCATGGAGCCATGCTTGTAGTGATCCGTAAAAAAATTTAACCTGGCTTGCAATAACATACTTCTTTCTAAGTGACTTGAGTTGAGCTGGATAAATTGTTTGTTTTTTCAATGACTTTGTTTTAAGTAGTCCATTTGAAAAAGACAATTTCTTTTTTTAAAGATTTAGCTTCTTTGGTTTTTTTTATCTATTATTTTATGCAACTGCTAGATTGCTTTAGAAAAAGACCCTGGATATAGTCATGCAAAGCAATCAAATAATAACTGACTAGTATTTTTCATCGTGAAATTTTCAATATGTCTAATAGAAACCCGGGATCTGGAATTGCGTCAAGACTACTTTTCACGAAAATTTCAATTTCTTGTAATATTCAATTAGTGAAAAACTAACAAACTGGACAGTCTAGTGGAAAACGAAGTTTCTTTGAAAGATCTGCTTTATCTAAAAATATGTTTACTCCCTCAAAACTATTGAAAATAAAGTATAGTTTGGTACGAAACGAAACAAAACGAAACGGCATCAACACACTGATAAACTGTCCTTTAAAATCAAACCATTTAAAAATAAATTGACTATTTAAAAAAAAATCCCTAGTAAATAATCGTTTTTTTATTCAACCTGTAACCAAAAATGAAGTGTTCAATTGCAGTTAATTTTGATAAATTATCATAGGAATGCAGTATGTTGATAATTTTCATATTAATGGTATCAACTAGTCATGTATTTAATATTTTTAAATGGAAAATCTGGTTGTGTACTTCATAAGAGGTCATTCAAGATGAATGTTATTCATAAACCGCAGTACATAAGTGAACCAATTCATTTATTTTTCCTTTAGTGCTTCCTTTACAACACTAATGTTTGAATAAAATCGGAAGTTAAATATTGTTAAAAAATTACTAGAGTATTTAACTGTAACTTGCCTGACATCCCGATAATTATGTTATATCTATAAAAACCCACTAGTGTGTTTGGAGCTTTTCGAGTTCAAATACTTGAAAAATACTTATCTTTCAATATAGCATCTCTCCGGACTTAAATTTCGCTCAAAATATTATGTTCTTTCATCACTGATTCCTTTCTATTCTGAAAACATATTTTCTTAAAACAAGACAGAGATACTAATCTTTTGGTACACGTGGTCTATAAAAATCTTAATTAAAACAATATTTGTTATGCTTTGAGAAGAGACATATCCACTGAAATGACATATGTAAAAATCAAAAGATGAATTATGCTGTTTAATCTATATTGTATTTATCTATGCCTTAATATAACATTTTAGTTGTTCTAATTCCCACTGCTCAGACATTTCCAATTACCTATACATTACATAGATAATCGTCAATGCTTGGCATTTATCCACCTTAGCTCAAGACATTGAAGAGACAGTTTTCAATAATGCTATGCTAGTTTAAGTTTTCATAAAAGTCTGTGTTTTTACGTTAACGAGAATAAATTAAATCTAAATACATGTTTTGAAATGGCTTAACATTAAAAATCCAATCAATTAATTCGAATTTATTGTTAATATTAACTAAATTTTGCGCCTTAGTGACTTTTTTTATATAGGATAGCGTAGTGGTATTACATATCTTAACTAACTTATTTCTGTCTTCTAAAAATTAACAAACTATTAAACTTAAATCCAATTCAATTTTAGAACGCACCATTTTGGACCAAAAGTAACATATATTTAACATGAATTACGCATTTTTCAATTATTTCAACTTCCAACGGATTTGTTTTTAAAACACGCGGAAAGAAACGCCAGTGAAAAGTTCCATTAAACTCGCAAAAGCTTAACATTCACAAGGAATATTATTTTTTTTTTTTCAATTTATTAGTTTACCATAATTGGGGGAGACCATCAAAAGTCGAACTTATTTAAAAGATGACCACGCACAATGTTAAAAAATTAAAAAGAGAATTTTCCCCTACATCAAACAAATTTAAACGAATAGCTGATATTCAGTGATTTGCAATTACCTAGCAAGGTTTTTTTTATGGCTTTACAGGAATTTCTAGGTAGCGAACGTTCATGCAGAGGGGTAAAGTCATACTAGCTGACTAAAATGTATAATTCAAGAGAAAACTTCAAGAGGATTGGGTGCTTAACCTGGCGTGGAGCACTCAAAAGTTTCATTATGTTCAACAGCAGGATAAAAATTATATGGTATTATCGCTATTGAACAAAACCAGTTATATCAAATGACCCAGCAAGTATAAATGAATTCATTTACTATTATTTATTGCAAAGATGCTAATATAAGTAATGCTACTAATCTGCTTTAGATGAAATACTCTGAAAGACTCTACAGTATTTATGTTTGTTATTATTAAAAGATTAAATGTTTTCTTAAGAAATAAATACTAGAAACGATTTTCGTTGCTTCGCTTACAGGTCGTATGCCGCCAAAAATTATTAAAAAGTAGTAAAACGTAAACTGTATGATGAGCAGCTTGTCTGAACCATAGCTGATTTATCTGCTATCCCTTATGGTGTACATCATGGGATAGCTTAACAATATTTGCAGGCTGTATTTTAGACTTTGAAATGTATAAATAAGTATTCTTACTTTGTGGTTTTGAGTTATATACGGTGTACTTTATGGTTACATTAATAATATGAGTTAGATTTTAGAGCATACCTGGTATTCTTTCTTTTTTATTTGTGGTTTTGAGCTTAACATTCAGTATGGCATATAACTAATAACGAAGAATTAAATTGTGTTTTATCATAAGCATTTTGAAATTAGGCTTTTAACTTTAACTTTGTTTAAGTATGCGGGTTTATTAACTTCAAGGATAGCGCCCTGTTTGCCTAAATGAATTATACATAGCTCTTTATCTCTGTTTATATGAGATTTCAGTGCCGGTAATTCTTTTTTGTAGCATCAGCCGCTAATGATTAATTAGACTACCTAATTACGAGTTTTTATAGAGTTAAAAATGAACTCACAGCGGTAGTACTAACTCAACACTCGATCATACCAATTATGTCGTTAAATGGGTACCAAAATTTGTAGCGTAGCCCTAGTGATTGGGGCTCGTTATGGTTATAACACGTGGCTAAGCTAAAACCATTGGATTTTCGCTGGTTTTATGACGTGAAATATGAAACTACCTACCTACTCTCCTTCTTTAAAAACGAAGCAACATGGAATTATGCTATTGAGAAGATTTAACTTTGTTGTTTTTCTTTGCAAAATAATAATTTTATGGAAAAATATTCTCTGGTATCTTTTTGGAATATTATTTAACATAATGGTACTTTAATGGGTTTTAAGATGCTCTATAAGGTATATCATATAAGGTATACCATATGGGATAGATAGCTTATAGGGCATCCTGTGCTTTATAATCATCTGTCCCACAGCAATCACCAGCAAGTCACGCTCAACCATAAAATTTCATATATTTTTTTACCAAACTCTTTACAAATGTCACTTTCAAATATTTTTTTTTGTGTAAAAAATGACGTTTCATAGATAAGATATTGCCTAGATTCAAAAGATGCATATCTATAAAGTATACATCGGGAATGAATGACTCTTGCATTGCTTTAGAAAAATAAGCTATTTTTAGTGTTTTTGAGATGATAAGTGGAAATAAATGCTTAGATTTCGGTAAAAAAAAACTTGTGCGCTCTCAATTAAACAAAACTAAATAAAGCTTTTTATTTTAATGCATAAGTTTACTGCAAGAAACTCGTAGTTTTTTTTTTTACAAAATGGTGGTATGTAGTGATTATTTGTTGTCGTTTTCTCTTTTTTCATGTTAACGTATTAATATTTATAGTTATTTCGCCATTTTTGATAAAATCGTACATAGTTTAACAATAGTGTAAAAATTTAACAAACCCGTTTGCTTTTGTAGACAAAGATTTTATTAAGAATTTGTGCTTGAATTTTCGTAAAACGTCATGTAAATATATTCGTGTGATCGTTTAAAAGTGATTAATTTCATGCTCTAAATCTTAGTGAGTTCACCTTTTAATCCAATTTTGAAACAATCGTGAGCGTTATTTGAGGCTTGGCCAATGGAGATGTATTTTCACAAGTAAAGTTGTATTTCAGTTTGTAATAAATAAAATGTGTATAGGGTATTATATATTAAACTGTGTATCAGGTTATATACAAAATGGAAAAACTTCAATATTTCGAAAGTTTTAAAATTATTTATTTAAAGGCTGGGGAAAGATCAACCAAATCTTTTTCAACTTCGGCAATTATTTTTATCGTCATATGGCACACTGAGGTTGGAGAACTGGTTTTACACTTAATTTCTTATAAAACTTTTTCTAAATTTTTGTATATTTCCTTTTCAATTTTTCCAGATTTCATTTTCATACTTTTATACACGAACATAACTTGTTCGTGATTGGTTACATTGCGTCAAATCTGCGTTCTCTAGATTCAAACCAGAAATAACAGCGTACATAAAACAACAAGAAATTCCAACGAAATTGCATTGATTGAAACTTTGATTCGAAAAAGAAAAGAATGTTATATTTTATTGAAATATTGACCCTATGTATTATATTTGATAAATGATGTCACTCACAAATGTAAATTAATAAATAAATTTAACCAAGCATCTACCTGAGGCTAAAAAACAGATCTTGGACATGAATCGCAGAGATTGGTTTAATACACCAGAACATTCATAAAATGATGATTATATAAACTTAATACTTTATCGCTTTTCTGGCGTAGCGCTCTTTACAATTCATGGCTGAGATCGGTGTTAAAGCCCTCGACAAGATAATTGTTTAAATTTTATTTATTTAATAAACTGCATTTGTAAAGGACATCATTTACTATTACCATTATTCGCCCTATCTTACATGCTGATTTAATCTCACTAAAAATCAATTTATATAAAAATTAATTGAAATGTTTATATCAAAGTTTTGCTACCTCATGAATCATTCAGAGACGTTTTATATGCTTGCTCTATATTTACTGTTGATATAACAGAGACACTTTAGCTAATGTTCGCCAAGCGCATCAAATTACGGTAAGTAACACTAATCTGAAAAATAAATACATATGCCGCCTTTGTAATCCTGCTAAAGTATTTAATTCAAATAAATCAATATTTTACAAAATCAGTCTACATCATGTTTGTTAAATTATATGAAATTGAAATTTAACCTCAATAACAGCATTTTCCATGTTTGTTAGTGATGAAAAAATTACAGATAGAGGTATTTTAATGTAAATCACAGCTTGCTAGCCGACTGGAGTATTTTCGGTGAAATCCCTTCGATTATATTTTTATATTAACATGTCGGTACTTAAAATCTTTGTGTTAATTAATCCTCGATATTCAAGTAACATGACATCATCTTCTTTAAACTAATAAACGTAAAAGCTAGTTACATACCCATACTTCAGCAAACTTAAAACTTTCCTACGTATAAAGAAATATACCTTGATAAAATGTAAAAAGCTTGTACTGACAATATTTTTGTTTTATTATCATACAATTTTTACTCAATTTGGAACTAGTTGTTTGAAAATAATCTCTTTTACTAACTTTGGTCTCTTTTCAAACTTACTGGAATTATACTTATAAAGGATTTGGATCTTGAAATCAAAGAAGCCTTGTGGGTTAAATAAATAAAATTTAGATATCCTAGACGAGCACTAAAAATTACTGTCTGACAAATAAACTCATTGTAATATAAATCTCAGCTTTTCCACGAACTAATTTGAAGTTGTGAAAATAATGGCTACTATATTTGGATTTAATATTCTAGTTTAGTTTAATATTTTCTAGTTTAGTTTATTATTCTAGCTTACTGTAAGATATTGAAGGATGGCTGAAAAATCTTACAGGGAATTATTTAGTCATGCAAGCCATGAAACATAAATTGTGCGAAGTAATAGATTTAGTATCCGATTATTGCACGGTGAATATAAGCTTAAGAAATGCTCTTAATGCAAGTAAAACAAAATTTATTCTATTGAGATCAAGAGATATGAAGTAATTATAAAATATTTAGTATAATTTTCAAATTAGTGGCCAACAAAAAAATTCCAAAAAAGAGGTAAAGTATTATTAAACCGTCAAAATTTCAAAAAAAGAATTGAAATTTAAGAGTCATGTGCTCATTGACCTTTTCTTCCTAAAGAATTTAGACCCTATTGATATTGCCACTAATATATAATTTTTTTCTTAGAAGTATACCCTATAAAGATTTTGTTTTTACAAGCAATAAATATTATGTTGCTTGTTAATAACCTTTATGCTTTATAACCAATATTCTGTCTTTGTCACCTCCCCTCAGGTTGGGTAATTACAGTTTAAGCGATATGTAAATTTTTAAATTTTAATTAACATTCATTAAGTTATTTATTTAACGTTGGTAACCCTTACATAGTTATATATGAATATAATTATATATTAATAAACACTAATATAGACCAGTAAAAAATGGGCAAAAATTTTAAAATTGAATATCATCGGAATTTATGATTTACAATAGAAAATAAAGTACAAACTTGTAATGAATTTTTCAAATCTACTCCGTTACCCTACATATTATCTTTTTCTTATGGGAAAATTGATCAGGTATGGAAGAAAATCCGCTTTATAAACTTATTCCTGGTGCCAAAAATTTCTTATTTAATAACCCCAAAGCTGGAGCTAAATTTGCATTTTTCATATTAGTCTTACTCTGTTTTAGTCATACTTTACTTAAGAAATGAATCGCAATGAAAATTCAAGGTCATTTACAAGGTAAATGCTGATAAAATAATAAGCCAGTATCGTTTGTGAAGAATTTTAGTATAAACTTTTTTGTCATCAAATTAAAAATCTGCTTATCCTAAACACCCATTACCACAAAATTGTTAGTCGGAACACTCCAAAAGAGCCGAATGAAACGTAGCCTTTAATCAAGACACACCTCTGTCTGCCTTTTTTATTTTAAAGCATGGTATTTGGCAGCAACGCTAAAGATGCGTTCATGCGCTTTTTATGGCGAGGTTCAAGGATGAATAAAATCATTTTAAATTAAAATTTAGCCAGTGTTTTTGTATTTGAGTAGTCTCGCTTCAATAGCGTTTCTTCTATAAACATATTTAAATATGAAATTTTTTAAGAATGAAATTGAGAGACGTGACTCAATTTCATTCGCTAAGTAAATTAACTCCTTCATGTGTCTTTTATAGGTAGATATACAACACATGTTTATCAAATGAAAGGATTGCTCTATAACATGATATCAGTAAAAATTTTCCTTCTTTTCATGCAAATCATTCATAACACAGGTGTTGCACATGCGGAAGATGTCATAACTAGTCGAGGTAGCCAAGTAACTGTATTAATAAAAAAACCTGTTAAAGTAAACTATGGTAGAGCAGCAACACTCACAAAAGAAAATTTAAATATATTATTTGATGAAACGGGACACTGCGAGGTATCAGTAATTGAGAACGACCCATCAAGTTCTAGTATTGGATCAATTGTACCTTCCACATTTCTATGCAAATTTAAAGAAGGTGAAATATTTTACCAGCATTACGGAAGCATGAGCAGAATGTCTGATGTCGTTAAACTTCAAGTGAGATTGTACACTTCCATGAAAACAACTGTAAAACCGTTTATTTTAAGAACACAAGTAATGTTTGATAAACCATTAGAAATATTGAACAAAGTTGAAAATCTTATTGTGGACGAGCTTGGTGGGTTGTCAGAACCAATCAGTACAGAGGTTTTAAGTTTTAATTTTAGCAAAGAAAAACATTTGTGCAATATTAGGTTGAGTACACAGTCGGAAGGTCCACCATATTATGGGAACATCGTAAATACAAGTGACGCAACAATCGGTTTGGATGGCTCGGTTATAGATTATAATTATGTTCCTTGTAACGAATTTTTAAGTGGTAAACTTCGCTATGCACACAGAAGGCAGGGAAGATCTTCAAATCGAGATTATGTACCGTTAGTTATAGAAGTGTTTGACAAACAGTCAGATTTAATTGAAAAACGTGAATTTATTCAAATACCTGTTCGTATCGATCGTGCACCAGAAAACCAACCCCCAATTGTAAACTACAACAGAGCAAGCTACAGTTTACAAGCAGCTCAGCTAATGCTTACGGCTTTAACTTCTAATGTAATGGAAGCGGAGGACAGAGAAACGGATTCTGGTTCAATTGTTTTTAACGTTACACATAAATATATAGATGGCCAAGGCTACCTAGTTCATACTGATGACCCTACGAGACCATTATATACATTTTATCAAAGGGAGGTCAGAGAACTAAAGATTGCATTCAAACCTCCAAGTAGTTTAAGTACCGTCCAGAGGTTACAGCAAGTATGGTTCGAAGCAAGAGACAGTCAAGGTGCAGCATCTATACCTTTTTATGTAATATTTGTAATTAAACCGATGAATACGTACGCCCCACAAATAAATAAAAATGCTGGTTTAGCAATGTTTGAAGGTCAGTCACGTGATATTACACGAGCTGATCTGGAAATACGTGATCCAGATAATGAAAACGAAGTTGTAGTTTCCGTTATCGGAGGTTTATTTAATGGAGTGCTCGAAAAAAATAATCAAATTGTTCGTAAGTTTAATGTGAAAGATATCGATGATAACGCCATAAGATATGTACACGATGATTCGAATACATTTAGTGATAGCATAGTTTTTCGAGTATCCGATGGAACACACAACACTGATGTGATGTTTATCATAACAATTATACCAGTAGATGATGAACCCCCAACACTATCGTATAATACTGGAATGGTTCTTAGAGAGGGTGAACTGAAAAAAATCGACCAGTTTGATTTGAGTGGAACAGATGTTGACTCGGACAATACAAAGATATCTTTCCGGTTAGTTGATCCTCCTAAAGCAGGCTATTTATGTTACCGTTCAAAAACACGTGACTTTAAAGGAAATTCTGTGGAATCAGCTGCTGCTCTTGGAAGTGTGCCAGCGGAATTAGATTGGGTATTCTTACATAACGCATATGAATTAAAAATTACCGAGTTTACACAAATTGATATTGTGTTAGGAATGATATATTATCGACATAATGGCAGTGAAAATTTTAAAGATAGTTTCAAATTTCGAGTATACGACAAAGCAAAAATACCGAATGAGTCTGGAATTAAGACATTTATAATAGATATTATACCAGTAGACGATCAATTCCCTGTTCCTCATCCTGAGTCTTCATTCAGCATTTCTGTACAAGAAAATAAAGAGACTAAACTTACAAAAAAGGTATTATGCTATACTGATACTGATTCTATTGATGAAAATCTTGTTTATAAAATTATAAATGGACCTTACTATAAGAACAATCATTCTTTTTCATCGCCAGACGCGGGTTATTTTGCTTTTCATAATCAAGTCGATAAAAAGTTAAAAAATTTCACTCAAAGAGAAATAAACTATTTCAAGGTTATATATACTCCACCAACTTCAGAGCTTGGTATAAATAGTCAAATAGTTTTAGTGGATTTTAATGTTAGCGATCAAGCGGGCAATACTGTGAGAAGTTCTACTTTGAAGATTAACTTGATGCCAGTAAATACTCAACCACCGACTCCCATATTAAGTGTTTTAACTGTTAAAGAAGGTTCCAAATCAGTTATATCATCTTTAAATTTGAACGCTCTTGATGCCGACAATCCAGATGAGGAGTTATCATTCGCAATGTTTCAACAACCCTTTCATGGAGTTGTTTTATTAAACCAGAAAAAATTTAAACAAGGAGAGTTTATAAAATTGTTGGACGTACGCAAGAACAGGTTGGAATATCTACATGATGGATCTGAGACGAGAAATGACGAAATAGAGTTTTTGTTAATGGATGGAGTATATAGCATTCCAGTGAATTTGCCTATAGGTTAGTGTTATTTATTACTTCTAGAAAATAATTTATTTAACGATTTATTTGTTAGCTCCATATTCCGTATTATAACAGATATCATAGTAAAGTAGTTATTAGCAGCAGAGTTGTCACAGTGGTAGGACGTTTGACTAAGGAACGAAAGTTCACGAGTTCAACTCCCGCTTCTGGCAGAAATTTAATTTCCAAGTTATCTCTAATTTTCTGAGCAGAACTCATTGCTTAATGCAACGCTTTGGTGTGACGTTGTTTGATTGAGCGAATTTCGTAGGCGCAAATGGTATAAGTACTCCAAGACCCGCCTCTTGGGTACTTCTGGAAATATTGCCTCGGAAATTTGTTGGTTCCCCACGTTTAATATAATGTTCTGATTCTCTTTCTCTCAACAAATTAAGACAAATATCACCACGTCGATTTAATCAATTAAGCAGTAATGGCGAGTATCTCGCACACTGAGTATTTATTATAATAATAGAAATTTGAGTAAAATTGTTAAAATTGCAATAAGTTTCATGAAAACTAAAAAAATATTGAAATTTTCAGCTACGCAGGCATTCTCTCGCCACATAAATTCTTTTGTGTAGGATGGGAAAAGTCCCTGTGATGTGCCACTTTGGTTGCGCAACTTCTTTTTTGCACGTTTCCATAGAGACTGCGCTGGCAGCGTGTGAATTTCCTCATCATTGGGATCCACAAGGTGTTGTTGGTGTACCAACATATTGCACATAGATGCCTCCACCAAGCTGACTGATATGATTGTAGGCCTGCCAACCATCAATAATAACTAGAGTACACGGTTGAATGTTCTTTTCAATCAGTGGTTCCAGTGTTGCTCTTGTTCTATCAAGAACTGGAATCAAAAAGTATTTTCTTGTTCCACGCTGAACACCGCCAAAATCCAACTGATGAGGGCCAATCTTGCCGACATGGTGCTTGCGTGGAAAAAAGCTTTCATAGATTTCAACAATTTTATCCTCAAAGTTTTTGTCGAGACCACCTATCGGATTAAATTGATTGTCAACCCGTTGACAGCAGAGGTCTCAGAAAAAAATTCGAATCGTACCGTAAAGTCCATAGATCAAAACGGTAGCATAAAAATTAGTAAATATAATGAATTTTTAAGTGAAATCTTCAATTGACTGGCGAATAAGAGGATATTGGATGATAAAGCAGTTTACGTCAAAACGTCACAGGTCCTGATCTGAGTTCTTCTCTAGTTAAATGCAAAAGCAAGACCAAGACTCAGTTCCTTATCGAATTCTAAATCAAAAAGTGCCTTTATTACCTTTAAAGTGCTCTGTGTTTATGCTGAGATTTGTGGTGAATAGGATACGGTTTTTTTATGAAACATCAAATTTATCTGAGGGTTAGGATTAGAGTTACTTTTTTATGAAATACCTAGTATATATAGACTATATTATAGTATGCAGAGATGGTGGAGGAGGAGACCTTGGCGATTTTACAGACCAAGAATATTATCTTACAGTTATATAGACTTTCTAATACTCTGCTTCCAGATATTTCATTGCATAAACCTATTGTGGTGTAAGTCTAATGCATGGAGATACTGCAAAACTAATGACAATCATTGGCTAAGTAAACAGATTTGCATGCGTTGTAAAAGTTTATTTATATATAGATCTGAAAGCACCAGTGAGTGACTCTGGCCAAGTGGTTTAAGACTTTGGTTTCAGTTACCTATTGTTGTGAATTCCATACACACTTGTGACCAATAATTTTCGTTATCATAAACTCAAAGATGCAAGCGCTGCACCAAGATCAATCCCGTTACATGGGCACTTCTGAATATGGCTTAGGCATGTTTAATGTGTTGGCTCCCACATGTTAACCATAAAAATACAAATGCAAATCTCACCCACTATGCACCAATAATAAGCAAAGGTATTGTATTTGATGAGACTGTATTTTCAAAAAATTTTAGGGTTTGTGTTTTAATAAAATCAAATAAACAGGGATTAAAAAAAAGTTTACCATAAAATTTATTTGATGAGAAGCCAAAATTTACATAAAAAAAAAAAAGATTTAAGAAGCTTTATCATGAAAAGGTTAAATGAAGACATTCCAATATGTTACGAAAGGCTACCTATGGGTTCTTCAATACTGATAAAATGAAAAATTGAATGAATTTTGTTTAAAATAAAGATATTGCAACATCTTTATTTGTGGTGAAATTTACTAGCCTAAATAGGTTAACATCCAAAAATCTTAGACTTATTTATAATGGGAGTATGAATTGGTTTCGATATGAAGCTCCATCAAAATGATAGTGAAAATGAAATTTTAACAGATTCAGATGAAATTACTATGAATTAGTTTACCATAGCATATGCTATTTTTCAAAATAGAAAACATTTCTATTGGATGTTTGATTGACTTACTCATAGATATACATCTATATCTGGTGGATGTATGATTTACCCCACATAGATATATAGAAATAAGTCAAAATATAAAAATATAAAAAGTCGTATCATAATTCTGTAATTTTTAAAAATCTTGTTTTCTTGAAGTATATAAATGATATCAGCTTAATTCAAGTTAGGTTAATATATGCACTGAATTTTGCGTTTAAAAAGTGGAAGAATAATTCTTTTTATGTATAACAGGTATATATCATTTAATAAATTTTCTTTTAGTTATAAACCCAGTTGATGACATGCTTCCTATCGTCACAATGAAGAAAACAACAATTAATTCTGATGAAAATGGAATCGTTGTGTTAGATAAACAACTCATGGATGTTGTAGACGAAGATACTGAAAGTGATAGAGTTACCTTCATTGTAGAGAAAATACCAAAGTATGGAAGAATTGAAAGGAATGGTGAGGTTATTCATATTAGAAACATTTAAATTTCTATAAAATTTTATAAATGAATTCAGCAGATCAAAAAAGCTAGGATAAAAAACAGTGAGTGGGTAAGATTTATGACTGCGATATTTACAAAAACAAAAAAAAAAAAAAATTGAATTGCTATTTCCTTATATCATTATTATATTTATTATCATTATATATCAAAGATAGCAGTATATCGTTTTATTTTATGTTTTATTATAACTTGATCTCGTTCCATATTATTTTTAACAACAAAAATTCACAGAAACATCAATAATAAAGATATAAAAACATCACAATTTGTTTAGAGAAAGACTTGTTAGTGCAGTGAATAAACTTTTTTTTAACTGTTTTTATTATTATTTATTTATTCTTGTTATTTAAATGAAATAACAAGGTTGAATAGTATTTTATATTGGCAAATAAAAGTGGTGCTTACAAGTTATAAAGACTTTTTACAAATGGAAAGGCACAGCTTGTTAGATTATTTGACAGATCCCGGTTTAACGACATCGGGAAGAAAATTTAAATTAGTGCCCAAAGCCTTTGCAAGCGTTTGATATGAAATTATGTTTTATTGCAACTTCAAGTGAACAATAATCTCAAATATGAAAAGTGCTTAGAAGTAAAACGAATATGTGATTCTTTGTCAATTCCAGATACAGAGTATGGATATCTTCTTGTGTTATTTTTCTCTCTCTTTTCACAACTTAAGTGTTTAACATTTGTCAACACAGAACAAATAACGACAATATCATTTACGATAAGCATATAATGTAGTTGTAATATGTTCTTCAATATTCTATAATCTTTAAGTCGCTCAATGGCTTGTTGCATGTAAATCTGAACGATTGCAATGTTAAGCGCTTACATTTGAGGTTGTTATTTCGACACCGTTAGCAGCGCTGGGTGGAATACAAAGTGATCATTGATGCATTGCAAGGTCTGTTTTAATCAGCAACTTCAAAAAATCTGATATCCTAACAATATGCAATTCTGATGCTCTTCCACCATATGCTCTAGACAACCATGAAATAGATCCATTGGTGTAATGCAGATAGGGAGCTTTATCGTGCTGTGATGTTTATAATCACTCTAAAATTAATTATGCAATTCCAAAAAACTAATCCTTTCTGCAAAAACATCTGTACAATCTGTTATTGTTCTGTATTTTGGGTAAAGTTTCTGAAAACATTCAGAAAATATTGTTTTGTACTTTTGACGGCCATATTATCAGAACATAAAATTCTAGAAAGTAGTTTAATCTAAGTAATAAAAATTTGAAAAACTTTACCAGGAGACAATTTACATCAAAAAGAAAGGTCGTTTTATAGCAAACCCAACTTTAGCCTAATCAAAACAACTAAAAACTCTTGTTTGGGGGATAGTTTTTTTGACGCTCCTCTACGTGATCCCGTACTATTGCTCATATCCGAGCTGTTTAAACTCACGTTTAGAACATTTTTCGCTATTTTTTTGGTACCATCCCAATACGCCATAGATATTATTTTTGGTGACAGGTATTTAAATAGCGTTTTAAATAATTCTTTGTTCTGAAATCTTGTAAAAAAATGAAAATCGGATTCACGAGTGATATCTTCAAAACTCATTGATGCTTTTATAGCAAAGTACGTTTAATTTGCATATCAATTTACTAATCAAACTAATAAAAAATCTGAAACATTTAAAAATAATAACGGAGATGGGTTTTGAGTGGTCGCTTTTCTGTCAATAAAATGATTTGAACATACGTATGTCCATGTTCCTGGCTGGAAATCTTCTCTTCCTTTAGATATTTGTTTCGTCCATTCCCTCAAGATCTTTAGGAAATTTGTGCCAGATAAGAACTTGGAGAACATTCAAACGTTTTATTAAACTTGATGAATATTGCTTGTCGTTATCACAAGATCCCACACAGCAGCGGTTGTTTTTCCCCATAGTAATATATAAGACGTAGGGATAAGGAATAAGGCAAATTCTAAACATTTATATACATTAGTTAGATTTAACTATTTATAGCCATTAATAAAATCAATTTATTTTGAAAGAAAATCAATTCAATGACAATCACTGTAGTTTTTTTGTTTTAGTTACAAAAAAGATATCTAACAACAAAATCATGCTCAAATGTATGTTTTCTTTGAACATCTTTCACTCTCAATTATATTGATTTTTGATTGCAGTACTTTATTTTCGTTGTATTATAAGTAACTCAAAACATTGTTTTCATAGAAAATATAATGTAAATCCCGTAAATTTTGCCCTACTTACAAGATGGTGGCCAAAACTCCAAAATGGTCTATATTCGGTTCAATTCATATTTATATAATTTCGAACTTTAAAATAAGTCTAGATCCAGAACTTTCAAAAATGCATAAAATTATGTGTTGAACCTAACATACTGCTTAAAATTTGATTCCTTTATACTATACTGAGCTCAAAGCTTCATGCAATTTTTTAACTTCTAATATATCTGAAAATAGAAATAGAAAATTTTATTTTTGAAGGAATTTCTTGAAAAATAAATACTACATCAGGTAATTATTTAGACGAATGCTGAATAAAAAAATATTAACACTACAATAAACTTTAATGATTCAGCATTATCTTTTTTATCATCAGCTATGATGTTTTACGTGAATAAATATGATCTCAATTTGGTATTCCAAACATTACAATCTATCTAATAATATATATAATATTATATATAATAAGGATTTTATTTCAATGTTTTAGAACTTTTAAAATCCTAGTTGCTGGGGGTACAATAGATGATTGGGACTTGTTAGTTTGAAAATATTTTAAGCCATGTGAAATTGGCCAAGCATAGCTCAAAAGGTTCCCTTCAAAGAGCCAATTGATTAAAATATTTATGAGTTTGAAGAATTTTTAAAACGACAAACAAAAGCGACACGGTACAGTATTTGTTCAACTAAACGGCCTTAGAGATACATTTTATTTTATAAACCCACCAATCAAATATAGATGGTTTAATATTCAGTTTAAGTTTTTTTTTCCAAAGAAGTGGTTGAAATCTGTTTTGGTTGCATTTTTGATAATTATCACAAAATATTTTTTGCATTAATACAGATA
>JAUZNK010050575.1:0-15987 GCA_035046665.1 Euphysa ruthae
TCTCTTCTTACTACTCTTTGTTACTGAACTTGAACACGAGGTGAATGTAAAATCAGCCATTTTTTTTTTTTTTTTTTGTAGGGTATAAAGAGCTGCTTATTATATGAGTAGTGTATATATCATATATATCATCAAAAAACCGAACCTCGAGGATGCAGACATAATATTGCATCAAAAACAAAGCAAAGCAAACATTACTATATATGGACGTAATATTACGTCACGGACATTTTCAGCCCGTAAGTCGCAAGGGCTGTTAAAGGGTTAATAGCTACAGTATTGCTGTACATGTTATGAGATGACTGGAAAATTTCACTTGGTGGCTTTTTAATTGAATATAGTTGGTTTCCCCCAGGGGTTTGTTGATAGGAAGGACATCCGAGCAGTAAAATCAACTTCGTCCATTACCAAATCTATAATGTTTCTAAAGCCTGTGTCTATGTGGGGGCATTCAAAACAGGTAAAATGAGGTAATTGAACGAAGTAAAACTGCAAACAACAACATTTGTTCCTTGTTTTTTTTTAATTCAGTGTAAAAGTGAAATTTTACTTGATTAAGAAAAAAAAAGTTTTTCTTTGGTCCGAATATCCAATAAGTCAATAAAAAAGTTATGGAATATAATTTCAATTTTCTTGTCATAAAAACTAATTTTATTTAGTTGACATTCCTGCGAAATGTTACTTGGGTTATTGTGAATTTATGCCGTAACAAGGAACCACCTCCACCTATGGATACTATTCAGCAATTACTACCTGCTCTTGGTGTACTTATTCATCATTGTGATCTTGATGTAAGTTTTATATTCTCAACTGTTTTAAGACTTCATAATTTTGAAACTAAGTGACGTAATCATTTTAATGAAAGAAGAAAAAAATGACTTAAATAAGATGTTTACTTTACAGTCTATTCAGATTGAATAATGGAAACTTTTTTTGGGAATTTCATGTGTTGTTGAGAAGCTCAAAAGTTATGAAATTTCGAAATCTGCACAAAAACATCTTAAATTTCAATTTTTTATTCTTCCATTATAGATTTAACGACGTTAACATTAACGACAAAAAAAATTGATGACTTGAAATGAAATAATGCAATTGAGTTGAAAATTTGTATTTAACTATTTTTTGGGTCCATAATCCAATTATTAAATCAGATTTGTGTAATTTTAAACTTTATTTAGTGAATTTTAAGTTTCATTATTTTCAGTTTCATTTCATTTTTCAACTAAACAAAGTCTGTTTTGACGAAGTCAAAGATCAATTCACACAAAGTTGTTCAAATATACATGTATACAAAGCCTGTTTTTACAAAGTTCAAAAATTGCAGAACTAGTTAGTATTTGTTCATTGATAGGTTTCTATGAACTTGCTTTTGCAACAATCCTTTTTACAGTTCCACCAATGCCTTCACATGATGACTTGCTGTGGTTAGCGGCGAAAAAGCTCCAAACACATTTAACAGAAAAATCACTCTGGTGGTGTACTGTCATGTTAGGAATCTTATAAACCAACAGCTCTCAATATGCAGTAGTACTTTGAAAACCCAATTTTTGTCATTAGAGAAAATATTTTCAAGTGTAGTTTGAAGTTATTTGATGTTGTAAAGAGTTAATTGTTTTGTCACATATTGATTCTTACTAATGCTTACATAGTGTTGTCTGGAGGATTCTAGAATTATCAATCATTTTCACAATAAAAGTTAGTTACTAAGACAATAATTTTTTGCCTTAACTTATTACGTATTGAAATATCAAGAAATACATTTGTTTTCTTTTATCAATTTTGTTTTTGTATAATACCTTTAGTTGCCTTGCTAGTTGTCCGTGATTCAGGTACTATATATTTGAAGTTTTTGCTATTTTCAATTTGTTTCAATTTGTTTCATACATTTATCTAGATTAACTAAGTTATTTCCTTTAATTTAAGTAGAGTTTAGTTTGTTTTTTGATGATTTAGACTTCAAATTGTTTGAGTCAATAGCGAGTGAACATGACATATTTTTGTTAACAACATCCTGTATGTGGGTTATTTTCTGTTTCCCATGTGTTATTTTATTAGATACACGTAAAGAATATAGTTTCCCATGTGTTATTTATTAGATACACGTAAAGAATATAGTTTAGATTGGGAAAGTTCCAGTTTTTTCAATGTAGCATTTAATGAGTTTCTACTTTAAGTTCATATTTATAATCTTCTTCATCGTTGTTACTCTCTTCAGTTGCATCAGTTAGATCATGTTGTTCTTGTACATCTTCAGTTTGTGCATTAAAACTTTGTCATCACTTTAGACATTGTTTTTCTCTAAGAGCAACATTATATCCTCTCTGTCACAATTTTTTGCAAATTCCAAGTCAGTTTCACAAAGAGTGCTTGCAAATCAAACAAAAACAAAACAAAAAATTTTCTTTACAATTCAATCCCAGCAAAATTTTTTTTATTTTAATTAATGGTAGCCTTGTTCACTGTTTCAGGTTAGTTTTGTTAAAATAAAAGTTGTGAGATAACTGAAATTAATTGTTTCCTATATTATTATAGTCTTATAAGCAGAGATAAATGAGTAAAAATAAAATCAACACCAACTATAGTGATATTTTCAAACCTTTTGTAACAGAATCATGGGCGTAGGGCCTTAGGTCTAACTGCATGACCGGGTTGCTTAATAGTGATATCGGATGTGCTCCCTGTCATATCAACCAACAGTGTTCATTTTAGCAAACAAATGTGCTGGTCACAACTCTATACACAGGGCCCCTCAGCGCCAACACTTGGAATCCTCTAAACTAAAGAAGTTAAGATGAGAAGTGTAGAAGCATCTGTATTTATATAGCTAATGCACAAAACGGATACATTTTTATGTGAAAACGTGCACTAAATTATACGTGTGGCAAAGTGTTTTACAGGAACATTCATAGATCAGATTGACTTAACGGGTAGACGCGTTAAAACGTACTAGAAAATGAGAATACTGCATACAAGGAGCTGACCTTTGAGCTCTTTTAAAAATATGGCTCATGATATTTTTTGCTACCCACATTACTTAAAAAAAAATATTTATGTTAGACTGTACATGTATGTTTATTTTAAATGGAGTTGCATTTTTCTCAAATTAATGGTAGTGCTGCTCATTGTTTCAGGTTAGTTTTGTTATATAGGTGATTGCACACAGTAGCATATTTGTTTAACCTTATACCTTATGCATACAATATCTTTAATATTAGCATCCATCGAATCAATAGTTGACTACTGCCAACAGTTTTACATTATAAAGTTAGATGACATTTCTCACTATTAGTAATACGAATGGTACATGGATTCATTGTAAATATTATATTTACTAAAGACGTTTGCATTTTTTTCACAGTAAAGTAATCCAAAGAAAACAGCAAACTGTTAATATAATGAATTTTAAAAATTAGTACATTTACACTGATTACATGTAATGTAGCATTTTCCTTTTCTGGTTGCTTACTACCAATCACACTGATTACATGTTAATATAGCATTTTCCTTTTCTAGTTGCTTACTACCAATCACACTGATTACATGTAATGTAGCATTTTCCTTTTCTGGTTGCTTACTACCAATGACACTGATTACATGTTAATGTAGCATTTTCCTTTTCTGGTTGCTTACTACCAATCACACTGATTACATGTAATGTAGCATTTTTCTTTTCTTGTTGCTTACTACCAATCACACTGAATACATGTTAATGTAGCATTTTCCTTTTCTAGTTGCTTACTAACAATCACACTGATTTCATGTTAATGTAGCATTTTCCTTTTCTAGTTGCTTACTATCAATCACACTGATTATCACAATTTTCTCACTAAGATTTTATTGTTTCATAAAACTTTAAAATTAATTGAAATATAATCAAGATAAATTTATATCCATACATAAAAAAAACCTTTCTATTTATATACTGACTATCAATGTAATAGAAAAATTTAAAAGAGGTATGTTTTCTTCTAAAACCACTTTTTTGTGTAAATATGAAATAATTACGGGTATTTTCTCAGCTGTAAGATACAATAATTATTTGAAAGACAATAAGTTAAATCAATCATAACTCAGGATGTAGGACCAGAACAATATTTTACAGAAAGGTGACCAAATGCCTTTAGAAAACAACCTAAAAGTTCCAGAGCGTTTGGGCTTAAGCAACTTGTGAGTTGATTGTTGACTTTGTCGCAACAGATTTTGTTAAAATTCACTAGCTAATGCTTAAAATTTCACAAATCAGATTTCATATTTGGATTCTGCACCCCAAAAAAATAATCAAATACAAATTTTTAACGGTTGAAAAGGTTGAACGTTACTGCATTATTTAAGCTCAAGTTATCAATGATTCTGTACATTATCAAAATCAAAAAATGAAGAAATTTAGGGCATTTTGGACCAGATTTCAGAACGTCATAACTTAAACTGTTGGAATTAAGAGCTAAATTTTTGCAATTTTGCTTGACTTGTAAAGATTTTTGACTGGTGTAAATTTCAAGAAAATCTGAACTGTTTGGTTAAATGAGTGTACTTATGTTATATGGATTTACCAAAAGATAAAAGAAACTAGCTAATACAATATAAAAAAAGAAAAATAAATAGATATCTTCTCCAAGGAATTAATGTATAAAAAAGGCATGAAAGAGACGTTTGTGATTGGTCAAGAAGAATGAAGAACCAATAATATTTGGTATATTTTCAAACTGTTACACTAATTAATGAATCAAATATTTTGTTAGAGTGCAAATTTAATAATTGGTTTGAATTCTCCTAACCAATCAAATGCCAGTAATTCTACACTGCGGGTAATTCTTTTTTTAAAAAACTGGCATCCAAGTAGTCTTGTTTTATACCAATTTTTTAAATATTTGTTTTAGATTTTGGTAGACAGTGTTTGGGCATTGTCCTATTTAACTGATTGTGGTAATGATCATATACAAGCTGTACTCTCTGTTGGAGTTATCCCTAAACTGGTTTCCTTTTTGACACATCCAGAGATACGCTTACAGGTAAAAGTAAATCTTGAGTAGTCTTAGATTTTGGTATAACTACCACATGCTGATATTTAAGATTTCAAAGTAATTATATAGCCATATTGAATGGCATATTGAATTCTTACTGAATTTACTTTTCATTTTATTTGTTGATTTATTTAATTTTTTTAGACAAAGCAAATTTAATTTTTTGTTTTGTAGATGTCCATAAATGATTTATTTGAGAAAAAATGAAATAAGATTATTGATTTACAAGAAATTTGCTATACTTTAAAGCAGTATAAGAATTCTATCTGAAACTTCTGCATGTGTTTATCTAGTTTATCTAGTGTATCTATATTTAAGCGTTATGATCAATATGAAGGACAGTTTTAAGTAATAATATGCATAAATAATAACCACCACACAAATTTTTCAAGCACAAAAAAATTTGTGCTTGGCAAAGCCTTATAAATTTCTTAGAATACATTGTTTATTTTTCTGAAATTTTGCACAAGCTTAGGATATACAAAAAAAAAAAGACATTTTAGATTTTTGAATTATATTCTCAATTTTTGTATTGGTTTTGCATATGCTCAATTATGTCGTTTTGCGCTTAATTTTCTGTCATTTATCATTTAGCATGTTGTGACATACTGATAATTGATTACAAAAAAGACCCACATTACTTTAACATTAGCGGGACATCGTTTACATAACCACTTATTCAGAGCTAAATTTTGAATTGTTGTTTATTGGAGAAACAGTGAGACTAAAAAAATGGATATGAGACTATAAAAGATGTGATTTTTATTTAAGATTATTTTTTAGATTTTTACATAAACTCAGGTAAATATATGGCTGAAGCCCCTAAATATGTCAAATTTGGTCCAAAAAAGAGATTTTAGTCAAGGAAGTATGCTTTGGTCAGTCTGAAATACTGTGAGATGTTTTAAAATTTCCAAATATTTTTGCGTGTCAGCCATTTCTAAAAACTTTGGGTCCACCAGAAATGCTATAGCAGTTGAAAACTACGCCTAAAAATTATGTTTTGGTATCTTAAAATTTTATCTATTGTTCGAAATTATTATTTCCATTAATTCAAGTATTATGTTTTGCCTTTTGATTTTGTATAGACAGCTGCACTTCGAGCTGTTGGTAATGTTGTTACAGGAACGGATGAACAGACTCAAACGGTTCTCGAAAATAATGTGCTATCGACCTTTCCAACATTATTACAACACCCTAAGGAGAAGATCAGAAAGGTAGGTGTATATTTTTTTGGTTTAATTCATAAACTTTAAATCATTCTTCTTTTGGAGAAGTTAATGTACCACCTCTTTTGTATATTCTTTTTCCTTTACTATTTAATTTTGGAATCCAAAGTTGAATTTAAATATTTTTTCTTTATGAATTATTTTATTAGAGTAGTTTATACTTTTAAATTTTAAATTTAGACTGTGAGGCGTATTAATGACTGCTGGCATATTTGTATTGTGGATTCCACTGCCAGAATCTTTTTTTCCAGTGATTTTTTCTGGTTTTTTTGCTTCGTAAATATTTTTTTTAAATGAGTGATTTTTTTTTTCTTTTCATCTGATTTTTGGAAGGGGTGTCTTTCTAAGATTGTTAATGAACGTTTTAATATTTTGTATAAATCTAGTGTCAGATTATTAATAATTACATGTTTGCTCTTTTATTGTGTTTTATTAGGAAGCAGTTTGGTTTTTATCAAATATTACAGCTGGTACAGAAGCTCAAGTACAGCATGTCATTGATGCTGGCCTCATTCCACTTATAGTAAAGGCTCTTGCTGAGGTAAGATACTTTGTTAATGTGAAGAATTCAATTTATCCAATGAAATCATATATATATCTTTTAAAGATTGTTTAAGCTTAAAGGACAGTTGTTGTTGTTTTTGTTTTTACTTCCAAGAGTTTAAGATAAGTGTCTTTAGAAAAGGTTTTAATGTTACTATCCCCAAAAATTTTTTTTTACAAACATGGTATAATTTCTTTGTGATATAATAGATAGTGCAGATATACCCTTGTTTTTTCTTATTGCTGATAATAAATGTGAAAATTATTTTTTTATTCTGTCAGGGAGAATTCCAAACACAAAAAGAAGCAGCATGGGCAATCAGCAATCTCACAGTTAGTGGTGTGGCTGCTCAGGTATTTCTTCAAAACCTTTTTTGAATTAATGCAATTGTGAATGTGAAAATAACTAATAGTTAATTGCTTCTGCTCCAATGAATTTAATATATGATGTCAGTTTTTAATTTGTAGTTGATTCAGCATTATAAGCATGACCGGTTAACACAGTCGGTAGGACATCCAGGAACTGTTAATAGCTTCAAATCCCACACAGTTTTAAATTTCTCTTTTCAGTTCACAGAACACCTGTATATATACATATATATGAGCCTTTCTTTCTTTATTCTATCTGTAAAAATAAAACTGAGAAAAAATATTTTTACATGACCTTATACTTTAGGGAATGATTTTTTATAGGATAATAGAATTTTATGGAAATGAATAGAAAATAATAATAGAAAACATACCTCAGAAAACCATGATATACTTAGAAAACAAGTTAACGAAGGATTTTGTTAAATGCGATATCAAAATTTTAAATTAATACCAAAAAAAAAATCTAAAAAAATTTATAGTTGTGAAATGGTTAAACATATGTGAGCAGCATTATACAATTCAGAAGCAGTAAATTGATATTATTATTATTTTCCAATTAATTGTTATTTTCAATCTAGATTTCCTATACAGTACAATGTGGTTGTATTCCTCCATTCTGTAATTTACTAAGTGTACAAGATCCTCAGGTGACTACTTTTATTTCTCAAAGTGTTGTAAAGGTTTCTCATCTATTTAATATTTCTAAGTTAATGTTGACATTACAGAAAAATTATTAGCAAAGTTGAAAAGGTTGTTTCTGGAAAATGATTTATCATCATCTGTTTCAACTCTAATTGAACTATCGGTTTCTATTTTAGATTATTCATGTTGTATTGGATGGCTTGACTAACATTCTCAAGGTATGATTATTTTGTTTAGTGTGTTGTTTCGATATTCTTAATGGGAATTTAAGCTTATATCAGGTTCCGCTTTCTTTACCATTTTAATTTTTGTTATATCCTTATGCTGCTTTGGGTGTTATAATTTCATCCATATCTATTAGTTTGATAGTTCACTTTAATTATGGCAGTCTTTTACCCTGATAAAGCCGGGGTTAGGTCTAAACTCGAATTCCTCTTCAGAAACTTTGCTCTTACATATTTCCTCTTGCCATGTTTTTTTTTTTTTTTTTTTTTTTTTTATTTCCAAACAAACTAGGTCTTTAACCTTTGTTAACATTTTACCCTTGTTGCCCATGACTCACCTCCATACTATAAAATACTTTTAACACGATCTCCATATAACCTAGTTTGAATCAACAAAGCTTTACTTAACTGAGGATATAAATCAAAATCTTCTCCAAGTACAAATTTCATTCTTATTAATAGCCCCTTACACTTCCCAGTATGTTATCTATGTAAGATAACTAATCAACTTTCTCTAGTGATCCATTGCTAAATACCATTGAAGCTGGAAAAAATATAGTCTATGATCTCATCTTCAGCAGCACTTACGTAAAAACGGAATGAAACTTCTTAACTTTCTTGCTATACCACTGAAATTCTTAAGAACTCAATGATAGCAAGCCTGGCAAAAAAAAATATTTTTCTATCTACTATTCTCTTGCAAACTCCATAGCACCATTTTACAACTTCCAGGTCTGAATAAGACTAATAGTTTTTTGCTGTATTTGCTCATTGATATATACCAGTGTTGACACTAAATTCTTACACTTGGCTGCCAGTCTTTCGAAGCCCTTCATGGCATACTTCATAATTTGACTGGCTTGTATTATTAAGCTTAACTCAGTGTCTCTTGAAACTTACCATTTCTTCAAAAACACCTGATACTCTTGCAATCTTACCGATCTTCATCTTTCTAATAGCCTCCTCTACACATTCGGTCTCATATGAAGAGCTGGCCCCTTTAATGTAATAATATCTGTGTTGAGTAAATTATCTTTATATCCCTTTTGATATCCGTTATTCGACTTTTCTCAAAATGTTACACTCCGATTAAGCTGTTTTTTTTTTTTTCTTTTTTTTTTTTTTTTATATATATATATATATCACAAAATTTTGTTTCTAATAAATTGGGCCAATTTTGAAAATTTTATTGGGCTATTCCTCAAAATTAGGTAATTTTTGTGCCTAAAATTGACATTTCTGAAATTTTTTGCATGAATTTTAAGGACATTTTCCACCCCATGTGACCACCTAACAAACGAGTGTGGAACTAAAAACTTTAATTATTTAATTTTTAGAAATAATTTTTGTTCTTACTTCAATGTTTTAGCCATTTTGAAAATAATATCAAGCCCAGTCTCAAGGACCTCAAATTTGATCATCGAAGCTTAAAAACTCATTTTTGAAATTTTATTGAAACCTGTTGGTTACTTTTTTTTAAATTTTCCATGAAGTCAAGTACAGGAAATCTTGGGTATTCTGGAGTTTACGGTCCGATTCAAAATTTTAGTTTTAAAATTATTTTACGGGTTCGATTGTAAAAGTTATTCATTATTCATTATTGTATTCAATAATAAAAAAAATATTTTCGAATAGCCATTATTTTTTATACTAGTATTTATTATTTTATTAGATATTTGAATAAACTAATGTGCTGACAAAAGTAGTTAAAATTGCTGTCCATCAGATTGGATTTCTTGCTTTTGGCATAAACGTAGCATAAGGCCTTCATTTGTAATTAAAATATATTCTAAATTATAAAAACAACATATTTTCATTTCACTATATGTATACCATGTACCACAAAATCTTTTTTTTTTTTTTTTTTTTTCTTATAACATTCTTTCAATATAAATAGAAGTTTGTTAATAAATTACTTTTATTTAAATTACTTTTCAATAGAAATTTATTAATAAATTACTTTTTACGGCCTCCTGAAAATATCGTAGCAAAACAGTAAAGGTGTGTTAAAATTAATTTCATATTTTTTTACTTTAATTTTTAATATGTTTGAATCGAAACATGTAATATTTTTGAAAATAAAATTTTGAATCGGACCGTAAACTCCAGGGTAACCGAAATCTTTTGCTTTTTACGACCACATACCATTAAATTTTTTCCCCTGGGCCTTGCAATGTTTTAAATTTTTTGAAAAAAAAAAAAATTCCGTTTGTTACTTTTTAACAAATTTTTTCAATTCTACTGAAGCCTTGTTTGGTGTTTGAAAATAGAAAGATTACTTTGCATTTTGGGGGATTATCGCTGTTTTAAATGTCAGGTAAAAATTTTAGTTTGGAAAATCTGTGGTAAATTCGTGATAAAAACAATTTCTCATTTCCACTTCTTTTAAAACTGAAACAACTGTGTTACTGCTGTTGGTAATAAAAATTTATGGTTCAAATGTTTAGGCAGCTGGTGATGATGCAGATAAGGTGGCTCTCATCATCGAAGAAAGTGGGGGTAGGTAATTTGTTTTTGCGAAAGCAAAAAAGCGAGTGTATCGAGCTTTGCAGCTTGTTCTCATCTGGAATTCTCTATAATAAGGAAGTTTTATTTTATTTTTTTGTTTTTGTTACCTCTGCAGAAATTTTGTGTTTATTTTTTTCATATTTTGTCTCGCCTCCCCATTTCCTTTTTAAACATTAGAGAATAATTCAATCGAGAAAATAATTACCAAAATTGATTTCAATACTGTTGGCAAAAGGTGTTTTATGAACAGTAAGTTAAATTTAAATCATAAAAAATACTTTTAATTAAAAACAACAATTGTTTATTTCACTATTGTATGCCATATATTTATACAATTAATATGTTATATTTATACCATAATTTTTTTTTTTGCTTTTTTATTGTATCGATTCCAATAGATCAAATTAAAATTAATTTCAATACTTTTTAATTAATATTTTATATTAATGACTGGTAGCATAAGAAAATTTGTTGTTTGTTTAATTCTGTTGCAGTTTTCTATCAACAATTACCATATACCATTTTTAACTTTGGTTTGTCAACAAGCTTGCTATATTTTCGCAAACCTTTAAATATTGATACTTTCATGACGTTTATGAAATTATATTTTGATTTGTAGGAAAACTCATCGGTTTATAAATACAATACCTACAATCACAGACAAAATGTTTAGAGAAAAAATAGATTCTGACGAAAATTTGCACACACAAAGTATTGCGAAAGTTCAATTTTATTGTTTGAATGAATTATAAGGGGTGCTGTTGGTAATCGGACGGTGGCTATATATCTTTGCCTTCTTGTGTTATAAGGAAATATTTCACGTCATGAATTTAGTACATTTTTTTTGTGGTTAGGATTCTTCCAAACATTCAAAGTTATATGATGAAAACAAATTGATACTGATATTTCTCAGTTACGAATGTGGTGAGTGTGTTTCAATACCTTTTAAACGTAGGTGTTTCTAACTTATTTTAAAATTATATTTTTACAGGTCTTGATAAGATTGAAATGCTACAAAATCATGAAAATACAGAAATCTATAAACTAGCTTTTGATCTAATTGAAAAATATTTCTCCGGTGACGTAAGTTTTATTTATTTATTTTTATTATTTTCTTGAAATTTAATATTGAATTCGTTTAACGAGTTAAAATAAGATAGCTCTTGTGATTATTCATATGATCATCCATGGTATAATTGTCGTCCGACCACATACTTCTTTATTTCAAAAAATAATTTTAGTCTTTCTCAGTTATCTTCCTATCTGGCGTAAATTTTTTCAGTACATAAAATAATGTTGTTCCCCTTACGTTTGTTCGGAAAATCGAAACTCATGAATTCACTCTCGCATGTGTGTGAATTATGTACTTTTCTTAAAAAGTCTTCTGTAATTCTTTTGAAACAGTTATTTTTTAAGTCATGAAAGAGTTATTTTGCGTCTTAATACTGACGCATTTTAGTAAAAATTTACAATTTTAAAAAAAAATTTCATCTATGCGATTTTTGTTTAAAATTTGGAAGTTTGTTGGCCATAGGAGTCGTCATTTAGCCCATATATTCTTACTACTCATCCAGACCTTAAATGACACTAGCCAAACTTCAGTTGAAAAATATCAACATGAGGTCTAACGTTGATATTTTTCAAATATAAACACAAAAGAAATCATTAGACTGTTTTGCTCAATTGCCTTAAACGACGTCTTATTTTAGTGCAGTTTCACATATTTTTCTCTTATCCTTTATTTATCTCAATAAACTAAAATGAGATTAAAGCAACTTTTTAAACTTAAAACAAGTCAACTTTTGGGGGAAAAAATAACTTTTTGGTTCCTTTGTTATGAAATTTTATCAGGTATTGAACCCAAAATTATTGTAAAATTTAGTAGTCGATTATTCACTTGGTACGCTTATTTTATTGTGTTGCTATTAAAAAAGTATAATTTTTAAAAGTATTTTTTTTTTCCAGATGGATAATGAAGATGAAGCAGTTGCTCCAACTCAATCGGATGGACATTTTCAATTTGATGTCAAAAGCGATGTTGGCGACTTCAAATTATAAAATAAGCGCGCTTGACATGAGTAGAGTGACGTGAGGTGCGGACGCATTCGCGGGCATCATATATAGCGCGTTCTTCCTGGGCGGCGGCAACAATCACAGTAACTTTCAACGCGATCTTGTCATCAAAAGATCAAATCCGAGTTACTAAATGGAATACTTATGGAGAAGCTGAGTATTTGTCTCGTTTAAAATTAATGTATGCGTAGACGTGGAAGATTTATCTTTACTTCCACACTAATCAAGAAAACCTTATACTGGTGATTGTAGTTTTAAATTTTAATATCGCTATCTTGACTTTATTAATTTTTAATTTATGTTAACTGTGTTTCAGATTTATTTTATGGTGATCCTCGTCTTATCCATTACATTTGCACCCTGAGAAACTTAGTCATACTTTCGTTAAATACTCAAAAAACTTATTCACGATTATTATTTTTTTTTTTTTTTTGACGAGTTATCCATTAAAATGATTTGAACACTTTATTTCATTTTTAAATTTTAAATGATTTGTTTTATTATAGCATTTTTCTTTTTTTGAAATAGATTTCTGTATTTTTCTCAAGAATCTTATACCTGCTCTTATAATAACCACTGACTTGTTATTCTAATCGAATTATTGAAGGTGATACGTTTTACTAACGCGATTTCATTTGCCTTTTGCTCGGATTTATCGTTTGCGGTTATTACGAATTATATAAGTGCTATATAATGATTTTTATGCTGAATACATTTTATGGGCTTCAAATTTGGTATGGATTTAATTTTGCAGACGAGCGAATATTTGGATTTTATAGTTTGTAAAAGAAAAGATTTGATTATATACGGATATTCCACTCAAGATATGTCACAGAAAATGCCAAAATCCAAATGAAGTAGTATCGCAGTAGTGTTAAAATTTTTATATTGAAAAAAAAAAAGATTTATTATATACGAGAAACCTGCAGTGGAAGTAGCCCTTCAGGTAGATTCCTCATAAACAAGCTTTTTTTTGTAATAATGAGACATTCTGGAATTTTTGGATTAAATTATCCTAAATACAATTAGCAGAAAAAAATAATTTTTTAGTAAAAAAATCCATAATGGTGGCTTCACAGCAGCGGTTTAGACCCGGATCCTCAGAGAAGCCGGTCTGTTAATAACTTCAAAACTATTTATCAAAATGCTTTACAATTTGGTGGAGAGTTTAATCATGCCATCATCAAACACCTGAAACTAATGTCTCGTGTTCAATGGTCAACTTTCTGGAAAACCTTTTAGCGCTATCAATTTTAAGACCAAAATTTTATGCAGGAATCCCATTAATAAAAAAAAAATGTACACTTGAAATGCTTTAATGTTAGTTTTAGGTTATAGCATGGACCTTTTAAAACTTGTGCAAAAAATAAGGACTAACAGATAAGCAGCTGTGAAATAAACAGGAATATTGCTAAAGAAACATAATTGCAAATTTTAAAGAATGCTTCTCAAAACCTAACAAAAATAAATGTAATCAGTAACAATGATTTTAAAAGCCTCTAGCCTCATAAGTAGGTCCTTCCTTTTCAATGTTTTTATCTTGGGTTTTCTTTTTTGATTGTCTGTTTCTTCTCTTCTTACTATAAATTCTTTTACTTAGTGAAATTCACCCTTCCATCGTTTTCTTTCTTGCTTTTTATCCATTTTCAACACACAACTCTCATTCAGTTCACTTCTTGGAGACTTGTAAATGTTTGGTTCAAAGTATAGTAATTTAAATAGCTATACTTTTAAACACCAAATGTGTAAACTACGGACCGTGGAACTTTTTCCTCTTCTTTCAGGCATAAAAGCAGTTTGGACGCTTTCGAAAGGGGGTTAGAAGGGATGAATAAAACTGATATAAAAAAGAAATTTTTTTATTATTATTTTTTCCTGCATAAACAAAATGCGGAATCGGAAAGTACGATAATTTTAAGTAAGGTAGACGTATATTTATCCATATTCCAATTTTTTTATTTTTGTGGAAACTCAAATTTCATTATAGGAAATCCAACTTATAAAAGTAAATTTCAGGCTTAAAATTGATAAACTTTAAGTCTTAGACACTCTTTGGACGGTTATTGCACGTCAAAGAGGCTCAATGCTGAATGGAGCATGATGAATTTGATATTTCCTTCGTTTTCAGGATATTTAAGAGTCCATTGGGCCAATTAAATTTCATACATGTTCCATTTAAAAAGACATTCTCCCTTCTTTGATAATATCCATTTTAAGTCCGTCAATTAAAAGAAAAACCTTATAAACATTTGTGAGGGTATTATATCTAGTCTATAAGCGGCGAGTTTTGCTATGATCAGATCACAAAGCGGAGTAATAAGCTTTGGATCCATTACCGATATTATCCTAATTGTGGGGTGTCCACTAAATATTTGAAAAAATAACTCTAATTTCTTGACGAGTGATAAGTCTGATGACTTATCACTCGTTAATACTTTTTAAAAGATTTTAGTAATAAAACATTTTGCCTGGAAAAAGCTGTTGGTGCGGAAATTTTCTTTTAACTAATTGTAAAATAAAGATGTGAAATATTCACCTTAAGGGAAGCCAGCCAGCCCGGTGTAAATTTTTTCAAAAAAAGGATTTTTTTTTGTTTATTAATACTTAGAATAAGAAAAACATCACTTTTAAATGCTGATTTTGAGTATAAGTACTTCAAATTCCACTTTTAAATATACCACATAAATTCTCACACATAGCAACTCACTTAAGTTCCCGAAATTTTTCTGTCGTTAGTCCACACGGTAATAAAGTATAAAATCCAGCTTGTTATGGCTTCTCGATATGAAGCAATCGAGAAAACATTGGGTTCTACAGGTCCGTGCGATTATTTGTCAGCAAAAAAGCTTTTGAATATATATATATATATTGATCCTTTTACAATCAAATGCCATTTGAAACCAGTATTAGATATATATAAGTCATATAATATGAATCTACCTTAGGAAGCAAAAAAAAAAAAAACATGTAGCATCTGCTTTTAACATTTTATTATAGTTACTCTCGTTACTTTCACATTCAAACGCGAGTATCACAGAACTGAATTTTTTTGAAAAGCTGCGTCTTATAATTTTAGAACGCTTTAACCAATTTTAGGAGTTTGTCAATTGACATATTGCATACTCACTGTACCAAAATTTTATAAAAATACCAAAAATGTTGGCATTTGTCACCTGTAGATGTTATCAATTTTATTTTGCTACAGTGAGTGTGTTTCAATAATATAAAGGTGTGTTCAAAATTTCATTTAACTGCCTTAAACCGTTCGTCTGTTATATGTATATACATATAATCCTGGTTCGACCCAAAGTCGACAGTATCACGAAACTGAACCTAAAGTCGACACTATTTATTTTGGCTTAAAATCCATTAAAA
>JAUZNK010050586.1:0-15986 GCA_035046665.1 Euphysa ruthae
AAAACAAGTAAATTACTCTCCTTTATGAGAGAGTGCTCTAAATCTTCTTTTACGAGATAAACTGATCTTCAGACAAATTATGCATAAAATCATTAAAAGATTATAGTGATGGAAGTAGTTTTGGTTTAATGAAATAGTTATGCTGTTACAATAATTCTATTCTTCTGGAGGATTTCCTCGAGCATTCTAAGGATCTTTCAAACGTAAAACATCTTTCACAAGATGTTGTTTCTAACTTTTCTTTTGTTTCGATCAAATATCTTATGAAGATAGTTTTGAGGAGGAAAATGTTTGTTGAGAAGGCTAAGAAATTTTTTATTAAAGCTGTGGCTTAAGGGGGGATTAAACCATATGACGTTTTGCTTTTTTCTGTTTTTCTATTCTGATCTCAAAATGTCGTCATAAAAAACAAAATTCATGATAGCAAAGATTAATGTGATATCAACTAAGAAATTTATGGCATAGTTTCGAGTTTATTAATAATTTTTACTTTGTATGATTTCATAAATAATGCATTTGAGCCTCGGTGGCTCTCACCAACCTGAAAATTTAAGTAACAAAATTATTTTGTTTCTCAAATACAGAAGTTAGTGTTTATGATGATGAGTATATATTATCATTGATTGAATTTTTTAAAAACAGAGAACAGGAAAGAAACCTATTAACTAAGGTGATTTGCTGTTTGTTGTTTTGTAAACAAAACTAGAGTTATATTAGTGGCTGAAATAAATATTTTCAGGGGAGAAAAATTCGCGAATCAAGGCATATGCGAAATTTTTTTATTTCACAATTATATAATTTCGGGAATGGACCAATAAAAAAAAATTTTTTTTTTACTCCATAAATCAACTTAATTTCCAAAGACTTATTACCTACTTAAGTAATAAGGTTTTCTCATGAATGAATTTTGTTTCATGAATTTCTTTCAATATCACAAATTTGGACCAGGTTGTTTATTTGATTGAATGAAGCATAAGTAATTAATATTTTCTTTCTCTTTAATATATTCATTCATTATAAACAAACTGTTTTTGCGTGATGATGGCTAAGAATACAAAGAGCACTCGTGTTGAATTCAGTTACTACTCTAAGGCTTGGTTATTAGCATTTTAAATATATAACAATAAAGAACGACAGTTAATTTGCCAACGAACAAGCAATAAAATATTTTTTAGTACATTTTTTGGTGAATTCGCGACGATAAACTTTCACGAAATTTGTGGGATAAAGTTTCGCAAAATTCGTTTCTCCCCTTAAAAGTTTCTCCTGTTCTTGCTAGGTAACGGCAAAGAAATTCTATTCTGGTCATTTTTTTTAAGAATTCATTGACATCGATGATTGCTTGTTTGTTATTGTGTTATTGTTATAAGTTGTTGTGTTCTTATAATTTTCATAGAAGTAAAACAATCATTGTTGTTTTGATTTAAACTATAACTGGTAGATAGATAAAATATAAAATATATAGCCGTGATTTTTGGCCTGACACGCAGACTATTTCACTGTACTTCCATCATCATTGTTATTGTTATTATATCATTATCCATTCATCATCTGCATTCAGTCATTCATCATTTGTCATGTGTAGCAGACGAGCCTAATTATTGGATTAAATTTTGGAGAAAATTTTCTACAACTGTATACTCCTATTAATCTATTTATTGTTGAATTGGAACCCGGTCTTTTTATCGTGGGGTCACAATATCAGACTTACCACCAAAGCTAGGGAATTTACCCTAGCAGATTGAACTGTATGAGTCCCGCTACTAGTTCATCGTCTTTACAACAGTAATCAATTTTTTTGAATTAACTCTTCGGCCAATATTGCTTTAACTGTTACATTCTCAACATATTTGGAAGTCAATTAATTCGGGTTTGGGATCAAAATGAGGAGTAGGTGATTATTTTTTATGTTTGTTATAATGATATTATTTTGCAGTGTTTTTACAGCTAGATGTTCTTTATAATGCCAGTCCCAAATAGGGATAGTAATTTTATTCAGACATCATCTCCAGGCTTAAGAGCACTTTGTTTACTTTTAAGGTAGAATGAACCCCTCAAGTTCTGTCTACCAATATTTTTATATAATTGATTTATTCTTGTTTTTTGATGACCAAGAATTTAAAGATTTTATATGATGGCCATGTGCCTCTTGACAGTTTTCAAGGAGATTGAATAGATGTCTAAAGCACTTTCAAAAAAGACAAGAAAATTTAAATTATTTATTTACTTAACGTTAATTTATTAACATTTAACGGTAACAATTAACGGTTTATTAACATCATTAATTATCAATAACCTAACTTTCAAAAGAGTTTCATTATTAAACATTCTTCTCTACTAAAGAAATATTACTGTTGAGAGATTCAAACTATTGCAGGGTTTGATAAAAGCCAAGCAAAATTTTTTCATGAACATTACCCTAGGAGTATTATACCAAGGATATCAGTCTTTTTTGTCTCAAGCAATCATCATTAAAAACAGTTGACATTTTATTAAAAAGTAAAAGGTTATAGACATAAAAAAATTTGTTGTAAAATAAAAAAATTATTTTGATAATTTTTTGAGTTTTTGGCTTTCAGAATTTGCTAAAATTAAATTGTTAATATATGATTTACTTTAATGTTCTCTAGAATGTTCTAGAATGTTTGATTCTTATTTAGGCCTAAATTGAGTTCTAAGGAGCAAGCACCTTCAGTTTTAATAAAACGAGCAGTGAATCAGGCAATATCAAAACCACTTGTTGAAGTCAAGGTAAACGTTTTTATGATATTCAAATATGCTATTGTTAATTTCCATTTATTTTCATTTTCCATTTACCAAATGTCTATTCTGTAAATCTGTTCAAAATTGCCTTACATTGTTTTTAATAACATTGTACATTTTACATTGTTTTTAATATTGAACTAATTTTCTTCATTGAAAATTCAAAATAAAATGCATTAAAATATTTTTTGCAAAAATTTAGATCCAGTCAGGGTAAATAAATAAAACACGAGTTCGACAGTTTAACGTTCTTTTAAATTTGGTGATATTTTTGCCCTGTTAGCCAAGATATGTGGTCTTAGATTTTGCTATTTATTTAAGGAGCTATTCGTAGCATGAGTAAGACAACATAAAGACAGTGTGTCCATTCATATATTACCTTTATAATACCCACCATTTTTTATTAACTGCTACATCTCCACAGTTACCAACAGAAGTATTGGTGGCATTTTACATCGGTAACTTTGCTTTCATTTTCATTGTTTCTGTTCCCAACTAAAAATATTCAGGTGGTTTTAACTACATTTCATCATTATCAAAATACATATTCGCAGTTATTATCTCTCAAGTTTTTAAAATTAGGAATATTTTTCAGGAGTATTTTGGCTAAACCATGTGTATTTTTACTCTACCATTTTTACTCTAAGATGGTACTTCAAAAAACTATCATGAGGCTTGCGGCCCAATTTATGACTCAAAAACACAAAGAGTTTTTTCTAGTTTCCCCTAAACTCTGACCATGCTGAAATTTTGTATTATATTAGGAAATATGATTTTTAATATTAGGAATTTTTAATAAATTGAGAATGTTGGTTTTTTAAAATGATGTCGGGCTTAGTCCCTATGACCCAAAACACTTATTACATGCCTAAACGGGCAACAAATTTAAATTTTTATTAGAAAAAATCTTTTTATTAATTTAAAAAAAAATATTTTTAAGTTAAAGGCCAACAGAGATCTTTTAACCTGCATGGCAGCCAACTGCAAAAAATATCGTTTTCCATAGAAATAGTCTTCAATTGGTTGTTATTTTCAGTTACAGTTTTAAAATAATTTATTTCTGTATAGAATTATATATTTACTATAGGTAAGTATGTTCTTCTCTCTAGAGGATAACTGGTTCAAAATACATTATTTCATTGATTTATTTTTAAATTCTTTTATATTTTTAGACGACTGATAAGGAAGAAATTGAAGATGACACCACCATTCTTGGAAATGTGGGAAATGCTTTACACGTATAAATTCTTGGTTTTCAACTTTTTTCAAAATTATCATAAAATGTTTGCTTGTAAACAATTCTTCTTTATAATATTGTAATAAATCAGATGAAAATGTCCTTAGTTCTTTCCTTTAGGGAAAGCAAGAGAGTTAAGGCAATACGAATTTTTTACAAAATTTTTTCCTTTTGTTATTGGGCTTCAAATACTTTGTTACTTTAAAAAAAAATCCTGTTTTAGAGGTTGGAGGACCATACTGTAGAGGGTATTTTTGACCCATATGACCAAATTCCAGAGATTTTCTTTCTTTGGCTCAGATCTTTAAAATAGGTCACAATTTGTTCAAAATACAAAATTGTTTTTTAGTCTGATGATGATTTTGTGTGATGAATAGAAAATATCAATCTTGATAGTTTAGTAATTTGACTGTTTTTGAAAATTTTGTTTGACCGTTGATTCAGATCTAAATAATGGGCCAAATTTGTTCCTCAATCAACCTTTTGATTTTTTTCAAAATGTGATTATACCTGAATTTTTTCTGTGGGGATCAAGTCTGGTTCAAAAACGTCTCAAATAGATGCTGAGTTGCTTTTTATAGAAAATTTTACAAAAATAAAACTTTATTTTTTAACTTTGGTAAATTAAAAATTACTGGACCACTTCATAAAGTTTTTTATTCTAGTTATCAAATTGGGTCTACAATTTTTTGCTGACTCTTCGATAAATTGATGTGACCTTAATAGTTATATTTTAATCATTTAGCACAATTAGATTTTTCACAAAAATCTAGTTGCTAGTCATCTTTGCTTATAAAATATGGTATTGTTTATTTATATTAATTTATCTGTCTTTGTATTTAAAAAAATTTTTTTTTTCAGAAATCGGTGACAAATGCTTCTGAGAAGCAAAACAGTGTTGGCGATCGTCGAGTGATAAATATTGCTCAATCACAAATAACCGTGAGTATAGATACAGCTAAAAATACAACTTTTAAAAGAAAATTCACAGAATCAAAAAACAGCACAGAAGTAAAAAATAGCACAAACGGAAACATAAACAAGCACGATGCTCGATATGCAATTATGAAATATCGTCAGGAACAGAATAAAAAAGCTAAGGAATCCCATCATAATAACTCTGATGGTTGTAAATATATAGGAAGTATGGTTGCTGATATCGAAGAAGAGGAAAAAAGGAAAAGGTGTAAAGCAAAAAGGGAAAGCCTGAGATCTATTCAAAGAAAATCTTATGATGTTAAATATACAGAACAAATATTCAAGCAAAGTCATACTTCAAGTGATGAAGATATGCCTGGTAAACTTTCAACAGATGTTTTAAAGAGAGAAACTAAATGTGTTCATGTTAATGAAATGTCACGTCAAACTCAACAACGTGATCTGCGGGAGTTGCTACAGCGTGATCGACTAAAATCTAGTGACGATGAAGATAGCATCGCTGCAAAAATACGAGGGAAATTAAAAGAAGAGAAGCACAAAAGATTGTTTGGTAAAATGGATACTAAAGAAGGTGAGCAAAGTTTTAAAGTATAATCATGACTAAGTCCAAGCGAATTTTATTTTTAGTTCAGCATTGCACTTGCGGGAAAGAAAAATCATTTCACAAATCTTAATGTTATTGACATTTCTTTGCTTTAAAAATGTTTTATAAATGCACACAAATATTATACAAAATATAAATTTTACATCAAAAAGTCCAGATTAGAATCAGCTACTAAAATCTTACAAAAAGTCCTCTTAATTAATATAATAAATAACTGTAAATAAATACTATCAATTTTGAAAACTCCATTGGTTAAATTTGTTAATTAAATCCTGTCTACAGTTTATTTTGAATTTTAATGCAATTAAGAAAAATATCAAGCAATGTTAATTTCATTTTTTGCTTTGATAAAAAAGATTTGCTGGTAATTGATTACTTAAATGGGTCAGAGGAGGTAAGTGGGTCTTAAAATGGTGACTAATTTTGGTTTATTTTTTTTATTAGGCCATCATACGAGAAGCGTTAAAAGTGATGATAGCAGTTACAAAGTGTTCATAAAAAAATTTTAAGGCCTTTTTTTTTGAGTGAGAGCTCTTGTTGCATCATTATTTTGTACTTTGAATTTTCGCTTTAATTCTAAGATAAACCTAGTTAAGAAAGTTAGCACAAAATTTGTTTTTTATAAGGAAAACTATTAATCAGTAAAAACATTTTTGCTACAAATTTAATTTTTTTGGCACAATTTGAAAAATGTCTTGTCTGTTAACCATATTTGGTGTGGTGGAGGGGTTATAAATTTGTCCCTAATAACTCCAAAATGCTATCCGATATAGCCATGTAACTTTTTGACTTTTAGTATATATCTATTTAACATATTCTGACCAAATTTCATGAGTTATGGCTTTTTAGTCTAAGGTACCCAAAAAATTTCCCATTTATCAACCTAAAATTCAAAAAAATTAAAATTGTTCTAACTTTTACTCTCTTCAATCTTTGATCCATTGGTATCTTGCCGAATTTGTTAGATACACCAATTTGACAGGAAAATGCTCCACTTTCTAGATAAGAATAAATGTCGAGATGGGTGGGAGGAAGAGCCTTCATTTCTTAATAGTACCACGATAAGTAACGAGAATAGTTTGTGCGGTTATAAGCAATAAACAAGGTATCACCTCTCTAATTGAGGACAATTGACCAGTCTCCTTCTCTCGAATCTCAAATAAAATTCAGCAAATGCATCACAAGGTCCATGTAACTTAACCAGAACTGCGCAAGAGTTCAATTTGAAGTTAGACTTGTAAAATATTCTTGAAACAACAAAAATATTTTTTGGATAAGAGTCTCTTTTGTCATTGTTGTCTTGATTAGTTACCAGAATGGTTTTCTGTGCAGCAGCTTCAGTTATCACATAAATTGAAATGATCCTAATATCTTATTTGACCCCAAGTAAAACTGTTAGCAACAATTTCAGTTTTGTTGGTAGTGGGGTTTCTTGGTTTCCATTCATCAAGTGCTGGTGGCCACTTCAATGGGAATTTAAGTGACTTAACTTCACTTCTTATTGCATCATCTGCAGTGTTTATTGCTTGGATGGTGGAGGAAGCTTGAAAGTTTTTAGTTCTCAATATATCTCACTGCTATATAAGCAAAATTAATCGAACCTCGTTGTTTTTGTAAACGTAGCTGCAAATTCTTCTTTTATTTTTTCTGTGAGTCTTTAATTGTTTATAGATTGCAAATCCTTTTTCTGTGAACAACGATACAAGTTTTGAAATCAAGGCGACAAACAATATTAATTATTTCTTGTTTGTCACTTCTTCCCTGATATAGTTGAAGAGCAAATCTTCTGACTTTTCACTGAAATCATACTTTCAAGTTTTACCATGTCATCCAATGACAGTCTATCTTCGCTTTGACAGTGTTTTGCTTTTGAATTTATGAAGATTTTATAACACTCTTTGTGATAATATGCTTCTGTGGATAGAAAGACATAATTTTCTCATAATCTTATATTTCTTTCATCCCTCTCTCTCTGCAGCCTCATAAATAGCATCTTGAGCCACATCTTTTACCTTCTGGCTTCTGGTTGCATTTTATGTGTGGTACCAATGCTTTATTTTTCTATTTATTGATTTTGTCATAAATAAAACTTTTTTTTGAGAGAATCAGGATGTCTTGTCCAGGACTGCATATTGATTTTTGTAGAGAGAAGTAGTCTTGTTCTTGTTTATTCTAAAAAAAGGTTGTTCCAGTATAGCAAGGTAAAACTACTACTGATACCCGAGGTAACTGTTTAAATACTCAACAGGCTTTTTAATGGAAAAATTTATAGGCATATGATACATCGCACGCCTAAAACTTTTGATTTTATACAGCTACAGAGATATACTGATGCTACTGATGTAGCAGAAAGACAGGTAGTTTATTCATAATTATTTCATTTGGGCTTCAACAGTCAATACAAATATTTGAAATAAAGTGACAGCAATGATAACGGAATAAAAATCAACAACAACTACATATTAAGTTTCTAAAAAGTGAGTTCTTATAAAAAATATGGTGTGTAAATAATATAAATTATTGTAGAATAAAAATCATCGATCAAAACTAACGCTAATCATTGAAAGGTTAAAAGCATCCGCTTCACTATTAAAGACCTACGGCAACAGCGATGGGTGTGTTCACAATAGTTGGCATATCTATCACCATAATATGGACACTTTTAAGTAGCTATCATTGGAAAGCTTACAAAACAAGTTTTTCTAACAAAAATTATCAACCAAACTTAGTCACCTTTTCATGACCCGTTTGGTCAATTTTTAGCTCCTGGCCAATGGGCTAAACTCATTTTTATTATACAGTTTATTATTAATTTCTTACTGCAACTTTTTTTTTTTTTTTTGTTACGGTGTTTAAGAGGGCATTTGGGCTATATCGATGTCTATTGCCTCCTTAAGTAAACTTCATTGCTAGAATTATTATCTAAATTTCTCTCTTCTGGTTTCTTCCTTATAAAAATGAAGAAAAATGCTTTTTCATTGAAACATTTTGAAAAAAAATTTTGAATTTCTCAAAAGTATTCTAAATTTTTTGCTTATTCAAAGCTACAGATTTTACAATTCTACCCTTTATTTTATTTGGAGGTAAACAACTTAAAGACGAGAGAAGGAAACTACAGGAAGAACTTAAGAAAAGAAAGAGTAAAACAAAACGGAACACAGGTAGTTTCAATTTATTAGACAAGAAAATAAGGTATGAAGAGTCGACTGATGATGAATGGATTGAACAAGAAAAGTGCAGCGAAAGAAATGAAGTGAGTAGTTATCAATCATGACATGCTGACCAAACCACTGAGAAGGAGGAAGTCCTCTTTCTCAGTGGTTTTGTTTTTATTAAATCCTGACTACCAAACCTTTGGAAAGTTTAATTGTAGTTTATCTCATAACTAACAAAGATATTAGGTAGAAATAGCAAGTTTTCTAACTTCTTATTTTGGTTTTAAGAAACTTTAGTCACTTTTTATTTATGTATCCCTGTTGCTTTTATAGTTTTCTAAAGCACTGTTTGATTACTGGAAAGTTCCTATTCAGGGAGGCTAAAATAATTATATTTTACCGCTATTTGTCTATACATTTAGATTTTATAAATTATTTTAATTTTGATAAAAAAAACTGCAAGTATCAGCATTTTATTTTGAGTTGAATTACACCTTAAATGAACCCAAACAAAGTTTAATAGTTTTACAATTATGGTAATTATCACATGTTATGCTTTGTAGTGAAAATAATTTTGAATTAACTAGTTCAAATTCAGATTTATATGGCCAGCAGAATTAATTTGATTACCTGTTAAAAAATTTGATATTGTTTTTGAATTTGAATCAATTTGTTTAGAAAAATAGCATTGAGGTGGAACAAGCTAAACTAAATGATGAAATTCTGGATGAAGAACTAGATTTTAATGAAACAGAAGAAGACGAAAACTGTGAAGAAAATGTTGATGAGTTAAGCAATTGTAGTAATAAAACAGATAAAAAGAGGTATTTATTTGCCACTGAAAATTATCGCTTTATTTATAAGAAATTACCTCTTACATTTTAGACTGAAATCTCTTTCTACGTTGCCTGAAATCCAAATGAATAAGCTTAACACTAAGAGTTAAAATGTCCAACAATTCCTAATATCGCTGAAATTTTTTCTGCTTGTTTATTTTCAAACACGTTATTTATATAATGTAATTTGGGTCTAATAAATTCCAAATAACGGTAATAATGCTTTTCTTAAATTTTTAAAAATTTAACCAGTGATATATATTTTCAAATGCAGGACTTCTTTAAAATTTAAATTGTCATGATAGTTATTTACTTGTTGACTGTATACTGTGTAATGGACTTTTTAACTCAGGCAAGTAGATTAATTTTACTGAGATCTCTTTCTTATATATTTTTATTGAAACCAACATTTTTTACCTTATATGTCTATTGTATGTCTTGTATATTAGCCATATGCATGTGTTCGCAACAAAATTCATGTGGATATGAAATTATTCGATGAAATCTCTCAGAAGGTCTATTTAATCCTTATGGTCTTTGCCACATAGAATTTATGTAAATATGGAGTTATTCTTTATAATCTCACCAAAGGTTTTTCATTAAACATACATGAATACACCTTAGTGCTTTTTAAATTATTTCATCTTAATCATTCATGTGTTTTTAAAAAAATTTGGTTTTAACCTGTGTCCTGATAATTAATTCAATCAAACTTGGTGTAATTGTTTTGTGTTTGAATCTTTTTTGATTTTTGGTGGCTTTCTAGTCAGAATTAGAAGTCTCAAAGTTTGGTACATTGTCAAAATTTTTATTATTTCTTGGACACAGTGTTGATACTTTTATTTCATTACTGTATCAACTTTAAAATTGTAGGGTCTAGTGTATCATTACTTGTTTTTAATGTGCTATTCCAAAGATTTTGTTTTCTTCACCTAAATTGGTAGGGTTGTTTGGTTGAGCGAATTTCATAGACGCAAATGGGCCATCTGGAAATATTGTCTCGGCAATTTGTTGGTTCCCCACGTTAAATATAATATTTTCATTCTCTTTCATTCATCTTGTTTATATCCTTATCCTGCCTCCTTTTCCAAATAATTAATATCCTGTGCTAAAAATTTTTCTTATGCCTAGTTGCTTCTTAGTATTTTTCCAAGGAATTAAATGTAAGTTATTTTTAATATACCTACTATAAACTAAATGTTTTTTTTTATATATATAGTTTTTAGTCATAAATGGGTCCAGGTTTTTTCTACTTTTCTGCAAATCCGTTCATTTAATTTTTCTAATTTAATGCCTTAAGTTCATAACAGACTTGTATGGCCACTGGATTCTTGTTTGGGGGGTCTGGGCACAATTTATGGTTTTGACTTTAAAATCTACTTTGACTACGCATAAATCTTGGATTATGTTAGGAAATTTTATTTTTAATATATTGAGCATATATTTGAAATTTTTCAAGAGTTTTAAATTTCTCTTCCTAATAAACTTAAAAAAAGCTAATATCATTTTTTGCTTAATACCTTTAAGTTTTGGGTGTCCGTTAAATTTTTGCTTATTTTAAATTATTTCAAATCCTGTTCTAATAAAACTCAAATAAACTTTTCACATCAAATACTCTGCTTGGTATATTGCTTTTCTGTTTGCTGGGTCAAAGTATCCTATTTGGAATATCATTTTCAATCAGTTTACCACTTGTGAAAGAAAACTGCCTACTATCATCTAATAATAATTATGGTAAAAGTGTCAACCTGAGTGATAAATATTTATTCTCTGTTTTCATTTTTACTGAGAGAACTCACTCCTTTTATTTATATTTGGTCTCTTGGAAAAGCTGACAGACTCCTCCAAATCCACTCATATTTGCCATTGTTTATAAGTGCGTAGCACTTTTTCTCATAAATTGCTTATGTCTTTGTGATATACATATATATATATATTTTTTTTTGAGTTTTGTTTAAAAATATTAGCACAAGTTCTCTTAACCGTTTTATAATCAGCTTCGTTTAACCATCTCTGAAAGAAAACTTCGACATTTTTGAAATTTGATTTTATATTGCAAATTCATTCAACATCTTTTTTTATATTAATTTGTCCCAAAGCTATCTTTTTAAAAATATATCATTTTACCTTTTTCAAATTTTCTATCTATATTTCCTAGCATGCTTGTTTTGTATGAACCTCTTTTTTGCCTGATACAAGTTTCCATCAAGTTATTTTTAATACTTTTTTTCTGAATTTATTAGCATTATTTTTGTCCATAAAGTAACAGTTTACAATTTATGTAAAAGTTATAAAAAATTTTTTTTATTAATTGCTTTTTCCATAAAAGTCATATTTTGACCTAGCAGCCGTGTCTTATTCTTTCTGTTTTCAAAGACTGTAAAGTTCAGTGTGAAACTATCGCTGTCAGGTATAACTTTGGAAATCTTGTAGTATTTGGTTTTTTATTCACAGTGAAAAGGAAGAGGAAAAAAGCGACAAAGAGAAAGAAAATAAAGAAGAAAGAATTGAAGAAGATGGCGAAATAGAGGGAGATGCTGTGGGAAATGAAGAGATAGAAGAAGAAGGCAGTGTAGGAAATTATGAGTTAGAGAAATTAGATGAAGAAAAACAACAAACAACGATTCAGTCAAAGAATGAAGAAAAAGAAGAAGAAATCAAAGCACAGAAGCCTCTTAGACCTGATAGGAAGAGTAAACATAAATCTCACCGACGGAGGTTTGGTTTTAATTCAATTATTACACTGAGTTGAGGTACATTCAAAGATTCTGAAATTATGATCAGGTTAATTTCAAACTACATCAAAGTATTTCATCGAAATAATGCATAAGTCCTCATATTAAAGTACTCACTATCGTTTCTTATAGCTATTCTAATTTGAATTTCACTTTTGAATATTAACTATGTTTTTTTGAGAAAATTTGATACTTATTTCTTGTGTACAATATGTTATGAACAACCCACAATTTTTCTGTATACGAGCTGTTTTTGACACAAAAAGTTTCGGTTTGTGTTTATACTCTAATTTTCTACTATTTAGGTTTAAATTAGGTTTCATTACTCCTTATATCATTTTTTTTCTATGATTTTTATTATTCACAAACTTAGCATTAGCACAATTACATAAAATTTTTACTTTTGGTACATAGGGAAATCTAAATTTTAGAGATCAATCACAATTTGAAATTATTTTTAATAAAATCAGATAATTTACCAATCATTTATTTTGTATCTATTGTAATTTATTTTTAAACTAATAAATGTTCATTTAGAAAGACAAAGCATGAATTTATTGTGACTCTTGATGGCCTAGAGGGTGGAAAGCGTTTATCGATTAAAACAGGCTCTCATTCTACACGTAAAAGATTGCCAAAAAGACCCACTACTAGACCAGAACCTAGGCAAAGATTGCGAAGTTCAAGTTTTACACAAAGTGATGAAGAATTTGAAGAAATAATGCGTAGGAAAGATGAAGAGCGTGATTTGAATGAATTATCTAAAAAAAGTTATAATAAAAATCGTCCACATCACCGTAAATATCAGAGGACTTCAGAGAACAGTGTTGAGCAGGAGCTAGCAATAGCTGAACAAAAGATCAACACACAGAATTTGCTTAAAAAATCTCTTCAACAGGTACAGAATCTCAACAAAAAATTGTCACTGGAACCTGCAAGACATAAATCATTTATAAACCCTCATTTTAAACATAATATCATAATACCATCTGCAACTCAAGCCGTTGGTTTGTCTACAGCACAATTTTTCCCATACTCTAAAACCCAATTGGAATTATCATCTGTTGCACAAAATCTTCCATCATCTGATCTATCGTCTGAAAAACTACATAAGACTAACTTAAAACTTGATATAACAGATAAAATATGTAAACCAATGTCATTAGAACATATTACACAAAAAGTATATGTCTCTGTGGCTGAAGGATGTAAGGATTATTGATCTTTTAATTATTGATAGTGCATGGGTTGTTATAAAGACTTTTGTGATGATAGAATTTTTTTTTCTACACTGTTTTACTAAAGAGAAAGGACATGTAATTGTATAGGTTAAATTGAAGTAAAGATGATTAAAAATCAAGTTTTATAAAATATTGTTTTTGTTATTTATGGCTAATGGCCAGCCATGTTAAAAAGATTTTTGGTCAAAGCGGGCTTACCATCAACTTATCAATACTTATATTTCTCAAAAGTTTACGATTTAATCGTGATTAGAGATAATATTTCAGGTAGTTATGTTTGGGCTTTCTTGGAATATTTTTTGGCCAAGCGACATATCAAAAGTTCAGCAATTTTGATTTTTTTATATTTTATATTTATATTATATTATTATATATATTTCTTTTGATAATTTTGCGATGTCATGGTAACTAATTTTTTAGGCATGGCGATGCACTTTCAAAATGCATTTTATTTTCCTCAGATATTCGAATAATGCTGAAAATTATGTCTGACGTATGTTAAAATGTCTAAAATATCTAAAAAACTAAATGTATGAAGGTGTATTTTTTTACATTATCTTGATGTAACTAATTATAAAGTTATGATAAAAATGAATTAGTGTTATTTGATCAGACAAAAAGATATTTACAGGTTGCACCTGTCAACAAAATTTTTTGTCAGTTGTCATCGGTTTCAGATTATTCTGGGCTGTATATTTTTCGCTACTTTAATTTTCATGACTGTGGAATAGTCAAAGCAATGAAATCCCATTTTTAATTTAAAATACAAGTATAATTTTGGCAGATATTTTCATTGCTTTTAAATTTTAAAATTGTATATTTGATGAGGAATAAAAATTGTTGGTTTCCACGGGGCTTCTCGGCGTTGCTGATTAATCAATAATATCTTGAAAACACCCTCCACCTTATTAAAACTCTAGTTTGTTACAAAAAGATAACAGCAAAAGTCACTTAATACCAGGCAGAGCTGTGTTGATCCACTTGCTATTTTCACTTCCTAAAATGCTTTCATTAGTGTTTTTTGAAAAAAGGCTGTTAAGTAGTAAATTTTGAAAATGAATGATTTTAGATTTCGAGACAAATAGTTTATTAATGAGTTTTGAACTTGTCTAAACATGATTTTTGCCTTTAAAACAATTTTTTTGTTGTAATCTCTATTTCTTTTTAAATTTTTGTAGATTGGAGAACCATAGAGGATAGTTTTTGATCCATATGACCACCTATCATTAAAGGTTTTTTTTTATTCTACCCTAAACTGTAGATTAAATGTAAGCACTTAATATTTTATTCAGCACTATCGAGTAGCCGTCAGGATTTTATAAAACCTAAAGAAGTTTTGAAATCACCTGTAGCCAACTTTGAGAAGCCTCATGTTTTAATACAAGAACGTTGTGGTTATTGGCCTGGATGTCAAAACACAATGTGTAAGTTTGTCCATCCCAGTATTGCTTGCAGGTAAGTTTATTATTATACTGTTTTATCTTACAGATTCACACTCGAGTGTTGTGCATTTCATTGGATCAAGTCTGGAGAATATTTTTGGTCTATTACATGAAAGTTTAGATCAATATATCTAAAATTTAACCAATTAGAAAAAAATAAATTGAGATTTTTTAAAGATTGGTAACATTAACAAGTTTATCTTCACTTTCAAAAACATTGGAGCTCATATTAAAATATAAATATTATACCAAGTGAAACATAGTTGGTTGTTTTTATTTTACATAAGCGCAATTATGTTACCTGATTATTTTAATATTGTTATTGTTCAGTATTTATGTTCATTCATTCACCACATTCACCAAATTCATGCTCGTTTGTGCGAGGCTGAATAATATCCTATAGAAGTATAATTTATATTTTTAATAATAGGATTTCTGTCATAGTTCAATCACACAAATAATGTGATAACATTGTTTGCAATAAATTTTTTATCCTCAATTTGAAATAGATTTTGATATCAGCAGCTGTAAAGTAAATTTAAAAATCTTTGAGTCATTACTTACAATATACAATCATACAATATAAATCAATTTTGAATAAATAATTTTAAAAAGTGCAAGGGGTATGCGCTTATTAGATACTTAAGTAATGATGGTGCAAAACATCATTTAGGGTGAAACTAGTTGAAAAATATTTTGGAAAAGATAAGCGAAAGGATTTGAATATACACAAATTTCTATCTTTTGCAGTGAAAACTGTGGCTTAATAATAAACTTTCTAATCAAATTTTCATCTTTTGCAGTGTAACTGTGGCTTAATAATAAACTTTCTAATCAAATTTCCATCTTTTGCAGTGTAACTGTGGCTTAATAATAAACTTTCTAATCAAATTTCCATCTTTTGCAGTGAAAACTGTGGCTTAATAATAAACTTTCTAATCAAATTTTCATCTTTTGCAGTGTAACTGTGGCTTAATAATAAACTTTCTAATCAAATTTCCATCTTTTGCAGTGTAACTGTGGCTTAATAATAA
>JAUZNK010050597.1:0-15984 GCA_035046665.1 Euphysa ruthae
AAATACAGTAACATACACGAGAATAATTTTCCAAGACGGCTAACATTCCCAAATTATCAGAAATAACCAAGCTATAGACACATGATAAAAATCTAAATCTTTAGCTCAAAAATAAATTTTGTTTGGAAAAATTATGGAGCAAGTGAAATGTTATGGTCCTCCTAATTTTGAATAATTAATTTAAAATGGCTAAAATGCAAAATCGTTACAAATAAAAAAGTTTAAGCAGAAAAATATTCATCGCATAACACAATTATTAAATGAGGACTAAATTTTAGACCCTACCATATATTCATATCTATACGTGTATTCTTATTACGCCCTTACACCTCTCTAATTTAATGAAAAATAATATAAAAGAAAGCAATAAGATTTCGAAAAAAAAAAGACGATTATTTATATAATTATTATAAAAAATGGATGACTATATTGGTCATCAGTTGTGCTATGAAGTTTGAAAAAAAAATTTTTTAATTCTTACTTATAAAAGTAGTGCTCCTAAAAGCAACTTACTTCAGATCAGCTCTATCAAGAACACCTTCTGGTATAATAAAAGCCCTTTCAAACGCCATCATTTGATCGTTAACTCTCCGTAAAGAAAAACAGCTGAAATATAAAAAAACATTAATAATTTCCTAATGAAAATAAGTTTAGAGATTTATAAAATATTAGATAAGTTATATTTCTATTATTTGTTAGATAAAACATAACTTATATCTGAAAAGAAACATATTTAGTTTCATTATGGGATATTTAATGAAAGCTCATTGGATGAATTCTGAATAAATAGCTATTTTTTGTTTTACCTTGTCTGACTTTTGCTATTTGTTACAATCACTTAATTTTTAAAAGTTAAGCGGGGATGATCGTTTTGAATATTTTTCCTACTTATTTATAATTTTTAATTTAAAAAAGAAATGCCTAGAATCATTTTTTCACCATAGTGAAATCTTTCATTTAAAATCTGATTTTTAAGACTAAACAACCATGCTGTAAAGCATTGAATACGGTGAAGAATTTTATGATGAAAGTAATGAAAATCAACCAATGTAAAATCTCATGAACAAAATAAAAAAAAAAAAAAATAAAAGTGAGTAGTAGGTTTGAAAATTTACTAGTCAGGTGTATGTTTTTTTTCTTTTTGTTAATCATGCATAGGCTTTTAGTTTTCCCCACAGCTCGTATCCAGCATTTCTTGTAGTCATGAAAGGTTTTAGAATTTTCTAACGTAAATGAAGTGGTTTTTAGCAAGCTAATAGAATACTTAAGGAACAAAAGTGAATTTAGTTTAATGCTCAGCCAAAAAAATAAAGAGTGTAGGCCAGCAATCGTATCAGAAACATGTGCTCTACGAAAATGTAGCTGCAGAGAACCCTTGTATCCTTAGGACAATTGCTATTAAAGAGTTAAAAAGTGATTGAAAGAAGTGATTTGTTTTTTAATTATTAATAAAAATTCTTTAATTTTGTAGAAAAAACTCCGGATAAATCAGAAAATATTATCATAACAAGAATTATACCACATTTTTTCTAAAAGTAGCCGATTTCAAAAATTCCTAAATTGTTTTCTAACACTTTACAAAATTTTAAGGGTATTGGAATACATTTTATAATGCAAAATCAAAAGAATCTATCAATTTCAGTGAAAAAAAATTATCAAAACTTTCGAAGGGAAGAAATATGGTTCAAAGATTTCCGATATTGATTTTTGAACTAAAACGAAAATTAACCTGGTTATTTTAAAACTTCTACTTTCTTGGCCTGAACCAACGTTTTCGAAATTTTAGTCAAACTTTATGATGTAAAAATTGCACTATTAAATAAAGAGATTCCAAGGTATTTACTTCGACATGTTTCTTAATGCTATTTAAAAAGTTTTTTAAATAATGAAGAATGCATTAATTTCAGTAAAACAGCACAAACGGTTTTCGAGTTATAAAAGTTTAAAGTTTTAGGGTATAGCTTAGATTTATACCTTCAGAAACAACAACAATTTTTAAATTATATTTGGTAAGGTGATAGATGCCTACGTTTTTAATAATTATACAAAAAACTAAAATTATATTTTTGACAGGCGGCTAGTGCCAGGCCCTTTTATGTTTTTGGACAATATGGAATATCTTTGTTTCAGCTTTTCAGTTTTCAAAGAAAATTCACAAGCAAACCTGTCGTTTTATAACGGCTCTCCTCAAAAATTTTCATGGTTATTTGAGAATTCAAACTTGATTTATTATCAATAAACCAAAAACATAAAAAAGCTTTGAGCCTGTCAACAATAAAATTACAAATTTTGTACATAATCAATAAAAATATAAACATCTATCTCCATACCAAAAATTATTTAAAAATTGCAAATGCTTTTGAAGATATAAAGGGATATACGATGTCCTAAATATGTCATACGTAACTGTGATGCCATCAATAGGCCTGTTTCACACCATAGCCCAAACACTTATAACTCGAAAACCACATAAGCTTTTTCACTGAAATAAAAAGGGTTTTTCATTATTTTAAAAACTTATATAGAGACCAGCATGCCAAAGTACCTTGAAGTCCCTTTAAACAAAAACCTAATTTAAGGTTACAGAAATATGAAATCATTTAAAATGCTAAAAAAAGAAAATTTCCTACAGATAATGAACAGATTTCGGAAATATTCTAAAAGTTTTTGGTAAAAATATAACCGTATTTGGGCATAAAAAAATGATTCCCTCAATATTATGCATTTTAAATTTTTGCAAAAAAAAAAAAATGATAATAATAATAAAGTTAAAAAAAAATAAGTTAAAAAAAAAAATTTTTAGATTTTAGGGCAAAAAATATAAATAAAAAAAAAATAATGAAATTTATATATATACAGTCTTAAATAAGAAATTGAGAAAAAAAATGGCAGAGGAAATAGTAGCAAAGTAGGTTCCTTTCCAGAATTCGTCGATAAAATCAAAAATTTAACAACTTCCTATAAAGCGAAAAATCACATTTGCCCTTTAAAAATACAAAATGTAATTCACCATCATTTAGCATTTACAAAATTGGGTCATAAATGAACATCTGAGGGATGAATGTAAAAAAACTTACTCAAGAATCTTAATATCCTCGAGACGCTCTTGGAAATTTTCTGCGGCAGCAACTAAAAGCTGAGCAGACTGCTTAACAAGATCTGAAAATGAAAAAATGGAAATTCTTAAATCACATTTTGTGTCAAAACAGTTTCTTTGCTAGAGTCAAAAAAAGAAGATAACTTAATATAAATTTTGCACAAAAGTAAAAATTTATTTTAGGAAAGTTCCATTTTCAAAAATTTTGTAGGTATATTTTCTGGAAACGGTTCTTGTGAAAATTTTTGCAAACAGAATCAAGGTCAATCAAATCTATGGTTTTAAAGCGGTATATCGAAAATTCTAGAAAACATATTCAAAACATTTTGAACATAACAAAAATTTTAGTATAATTGAAGCACGACTTTTGGAGAAAAACTGAAAAATGAGAAATTTTGAGAATGCTTCAGTCGAAATTTTTTTACAATAAGATATTTCCAAAATTAATTTTATGCCTAAAATGATTGAATTACGGCGTATTTGGGTCCAGCAACGAAACAATAAACTATATTTGGAAAATCTTGTTAAAACTAATAATTTTCTTGTATCATATAAAATTTTTACAAAAAACCGTTTTTGAGACAAACATGGGTGATTTCAAAAGACGCCTTATCAAGTGTCCTACAAAAAATATAAATTTTGGGTTTATAGATAATATATATTTATAGATTACAGTTTATAGATATAGACCAGGTAACTAAATCTATTTTCGATTGCACAGAATATTATAATTTAGTACATACAAAAACAAAATTTCAGAAATTTTTTGGAAACTGAAGCATCACAAATAAAAACTTAATTTTTAAAATCAAAATATATGACAATATATTTTGTGAATATATTGACAATTGATAGACAGAGTGAGGGCTCATGTTCATGCATTTTTCTAAAAATAAACTCCCAAAGAGCTCCCTTCTTATTCAATAGAGTGCTTATTTAAAGGTTGGCACTAAATCTAGGAAAGACATTATATGCTATACCCATAGTAATATTATGTGGCTGTAAAATCTCTTGAAATGTTAATTCAAATAACTCAGTCTCTGCTACTATTTTTCTCGCATATCTGGTGATATTGAATTGTAACAAGTAATCATCGGACATCTCAAGAGCATACTGTAGCATCATCTTTGCTACAACAGCATGATACTTCATATCTGGGTCAATGAATGTTGTCATGTAATTGTAGTTGTCATAGATTGTATGGTAAACAGGGTACTGACTTCGTTTTGGATGATCCCTCTAAAATGTAAAACTAATGTATAAGTACTATCATATAAAAAAATCACTGTGATATTTCAGGTTAATAATACTTTTTTTTAAAGCCCAGTTATTTCATTTGCTTTTTCAGCCGAACTTGCGATTTTGGTTGACACATTGAATCATAACCCCAATATTAAATAATATTGGTGAAAAAATCCAGTAGGACAAAAAATCTACCGTAAAAAAGCCACATCCAAAAATTGTATTATCAAATATCTATTTTGAATAAGGCATTATTAATGACAGAAATTTTTAGTTCTAGACCAATGGTAAATAAGCAACATGAATTAATACCTTTTGCACTACACTGAAACCTGTTATAAAACATAATGATGTCCTATTTTATCAAATTTTTAATAACAAAGATCTAGAAAGTGAATATAAAGATAACAGTATATGTCATAGACCACTCAAACTTGTGAAAGTTCAGCAAAAAATGCTCAATTTTTATATGGATACAAAATAATTAAGGTTTTTAAAAATCAGCATACAAATGAAATATCAAACGTGGTCCACTTTTACTATATACTTTTTAAATTAGGCAATGTATCAACTATACACAATTTGTTACGTTTGTTTTAAAAAAAACTTTTTTAAATTAAATTATATGAAATTTTACATGCTATCATTTCCCAGGACAAAAATTTAAATGGCTTAGAGAAATCCATAAATAACGTTTGCAGTAAAACTCCTAATATTCTACCCCTTCACCTCCCCTGTACACACCTGAATGCTTTCATGTGTTGTTCTAAAAAATGCCAAAGATAATTTTTTCTCAAGCACCAAACTAATTTCTTCTGATTAAAAAAAAAAATTTCATTCCCTTGAAAAATTGATATTTTCTTTTACTTTGAAGTAAAATTTCGGAGTTTCAATACTTGAGCAACTATAGTTAAATTACGTACATGTTCACTGTCTTGAAATAGCCCTCCCCTAGTTCTTTTTTGAGATGGTTCTCTCACTCTACCTGTGTACGTGCTTCATGGATACCCTGTTATAATACTTAAATTTTTATCCTGTAAAAAAAATTACTAAATACTTTTTATAAAATTCCCTATCGAAGCTGTGGTTTATAGAGGAAAATTGAGCAATGTTTATAAACCTTCCAGAAAGTTAAGTAGTCTAAATTGTAGGCTGAAGGAAGGATAAAAGGGTTGATTGGTTAGCTTACTTTAAACATGTATCTTAAATCAAGACAAGGTATGCCCATTCGTGTCGCAAAGAAAATAAAGTCACTTCCTGATCGTGGAACTTGGTACCTAAATTAATGCAGTCTAATAATAGTATTATGTCATGAGGAATAACACAACATAGTTACCAGTCTCTTCATATTTAAAAAACAACATTTTGGTATGATTCATTAGAATAATATAAATGCAAATATTGTACATCAAGTCAAAAACTTTTTTGAAGAGGTTGGGATTTTTAAAAGTTTACAATGAAATTTATTTAAACTTGAAATATTTAAAAATACTCATTGGTGCTTGTTATTTTCACTCATCACTATACTTTATGAAAAATATAAACTGCTAATTAATTTAGAAATATTTCAAAATAACTGCATCAATATGGTATTGGCATTTGTTTCCAGCCAGGTTTGGAAAAGGAACTGAATGATGAGTTTAAATTCCAACTTTTAAGATTAAAAATATAATAACAAAAGTAAACAAGATGTTTAGGAAAAAAAATGGCCAAATAGAGCGGAAAAAGAAATTCTTTTATGTATGGTCACCTAACCATATATAAAAAAATTTTGTTTTTAAAATGTATATTAATTTTTAATTTCAAACTCTTTGGACTGGAGTATTAGAACTATAATTCTCAAAAACTTTTTTTATAGGATTACAACTTTGCCTCTAAAATCAAACAGATATCAAGTATGTATGTAGTTAAATAAAATTCACGTACAAAAAATAAAAATTGGGCTGAAAGTTTAGATTTTTTTTTAAATAAACACTTGATAAAGAGCAATAAAAATATTGATTTTTATATGTAATGATAAATTGCTGTTGTTTTTAACATGTTAATAGGGGGAAGATGGGATAAAAGACTTAATGAAAACTACTGTTATCATATCAAATATTTTTCAATAAAAAAAGACTGGAAACTAAGTACTAATGTTATCACTTGGGTAAATTCAGCAATGCTTGTATTAGATCAAAGTCACCTATATAGACTTAAAATTATCTTAACTGTAATAAATTGATTTATTGCAAAAAATTTCTATGAGCAGAGACCTTTACCAGATTGCAGGGAGAAGATTTGAACAAACTTTTATGAATGGCTATAACATTCTCTTCATAAAAGAACAATTTTATTAGTTTGGTAGATAAGATTTAAATCTTGTCTGATAACCAAACTTTGATGCAACTGTGCTTATAAAACTGTTAAAGGGCCCGTTGTTAGGTAACACAAAATTTCAGTTCACATGGCTCAAAACGATTTCCTTTATGGCCACTTTCCTAAATGCAAAATTTGAAAAATATAGAATATCACATTTAACGAAAATGTTAAATTATCTCCGCCGTTCAAATCATATTTTCACACGATTGCAGCATTTTAATGTAGGGTAAACAAACCCTATAATAAATTAATGCTTCCTGAACACATCCTTTTTATTTAAAAATAGGCATGCTAGATGTTTAAAATATCTAGAAGTTTGAAAAAAACATTTTTAAACTCGTTTCATGAAACTTTGAGCAAAAACAAATTAACCTAACCTAAATTAACAACCCAAATCAAATAACTCAAGAAAAAAAAGATAAGAATTTTAAAAATCTAGGAATTTTCTGCTATGCTATATTACATAAAAAACATGAAAGATGATAATTTAATAAGTAGTGTTTACAAATTATTTTAGCAAATTATACGCAAGGTCTTCTGCTCACAAAGGTTTGTTACCATCATAAAATGCAATTGATTAAACTATAATCTTTAAAACTTTAATTTACTTTACAGTTGCTTAAACACTGCTGTTCACCCAAGGTCAAACTCATGCCATCAAAAGTCAATACTCACCTCATTAAACAAATACCTCAGATCAATTGATGGTACTCCAAGAACAGAATAGAAGAATGTAAAGTCGCTCCCAGAACCCAAATCATAGTAGCTGTGAACAAATACATTTATGTATATGTTTTTAACACTTTATTGAGTCATATAATGTCAGACTGCTTTTTGCAGCAGGGTAGACCAGGAAAATATCTATCCCAAAGTTTATCTTCATTAATTTCCGTGTCAACATATCTCAGGTATACACTAATTTGCTTTTGGTAAAAAGGCAATAATTACAGAAACTTAAACTGTTTAAGTAGTAAAGTTCCTTTTTATTCAAACTAGCTAATGGAGTATTCCAATCGTAAAAACGTAAAGTAAAAGCTATAAATGTTGTTTCACTCTGCAGGAAAACGGAATTTGGCTGCAAAAACAAATATAATTTCTTCAACAACAAACACAATAACCAAAGGTTATGTTTTTAACAGAAAATATTTAAAAATTTATGATAAGTGAGCAGTACCTCATCATAGTAGACATCAATAGATTCAAAATATCTTTGAAAAGAAAAATAAATTTCATGTGAATCAAAGGAGAAAAAAATTTAACTATGTATGTATGGTACTATAGTACCATTTGTTGTCTAATATGTAAATGAAAAATAAAAAGTCTCTCAGCCAAAGGCATTAAGAAAAATTATTTCCTAGTAAAAAATAGTAATTGAAATTGACTTATATTATGATAGAAAAGTTGAGAAAATGCAACATCTGTGTTCCGTTCCTGTCCCATGACGCCTTTAAATTGAAAGAAATTAAATACCAAATATCATGCCTCATTTTCCCAGATTATTTCCTCATTTTCCCAGATTATAGCAAGAATAAGAATAAAAAATTTGGAATTTTAATTTTTTGGACTATTTTTGCCTTTTTTACGTGAGAATTTTTCAAGAATTATCAAGCATGTTTTTCAAAAATTGTCATATTAACTTTTATATTCATTCATTAATAAAATTTTAAAAAGGTAATGAATCGATATTAAGATCCAACACAGACGGTTGGATGAAAGAATAGCACTAAATTCATAGGAAATTCACCACGTGCGTCCAAAATAATGACATTTCTACAAATAATTCAAAAATCATGAATCTTTTATAGTCTCGGTATAACGCATAAAAATCTTTTCAATGGTGTACCTCTTTTCTGTTCTACACATTCATCTACAGATAATTCCACATATATGTCAGCTAAATATCCCTGGTAAAGATCTTTATTCCTTTTACTGCTATAGGTAAATAGGTAAACAGTTCAAGATTTTTTTTACTTTGCAAAACTTAGATGAAGGATCCCTTTACAAATATTGGAATTTTTGATATCTGTATTGAACTACAAGAAGGCAAATCTGACATTTTCAACCTTATAAACGTAAAACAAAAATACATTAGTGATACTTTCCAACGATTTATGTCTTTAGTACAATAATTAGAGCACCCAGCTATTCAAAAAAACCTTTAAATATATTTCATTACCATTCTGAGTCACCAACAATAAATTGAAAAATAATTAACTAAAAATCACAAAAGAACAATAAAAGTATAATCATTTCAACTTACTTTGGCTCCTCTTTGTTACCTTTACTTGGAGTTTTTATTTTCCAGTTTTCATATAGACTTTTCTCTCTTTTTGGTTTTTCTTGATCATATACAGTACTTTTGTTCAAGAACAACATGCTTTTTTTAGAGACGGAGTTGTGATCAACATAATCTGGGTCTAGCATCTACAATAAGTTAATTCAATTTAAAGGCAAAAACTCTGAGCTTTTTTGAAGGCCTCAGAAGACTATGAACGCTCAAACTACTAGCATAATTTCAGAATAATAGCATTTTCTTTTATAAAAATAGGTTCACAAACAACCTGGAAATTATCAGCAGCATCCACCAAATTATGTTGCAAACAACAAGTGTATAATTTCAAATTTTTCTTTTAGGATTAATATTTAGTCTATAAATAACCTATTAGTCTTAATATCTACATCTATAAAAACTTCCTTGTACTGCAAGTCTATAATAAAATGAGAATATCAACTGCTATAAGAATTTCCTCGGGATCACCAGTTTTCTTGGCTTTTCATTGTTATTGATTTCCAATACTAATTTCAAGGGCTGATTAATTCCGAACATAACAACTAAGAAAATTTTTTCATTAAAAAATTTTAACACAGAAGAAATAATATCTAAAATAGCAAACTTTTCTGAATTTTTTTAAGACATCAACGAGTTCTTAGTAAAAATAAATTTTAATGAGCAGCGTTACCTGCTTTGTTATGTCATACAATTTATCTATCAATGTAGCTGAAGCCTTAGCTCTTACTGTGTAATTCCCTGAAATAAAGAAACATTTGCTGGTTATATATTCAGCTAAACGCTGGTCTTTCCTAAATATACATGATTTTAAAAAAAACAATTAATAGGATCTATGAAATTACTTAATCCTAAAATCGGAAATTTAATTCAAGATTTCCAGTTCTGCTAACTTCAACTACTTTCAAATTAATCTTATTTGAATAAATTGATATTAACTGATGAATAAAATCACCTGAGTATTACCAGAAGTAGGTCTAAAAGTTTCGAAAAATGTACCAATGGTAATTGATGGCTATTTGATATTTCATGGTACATGAGAAATAAAACAATTTATGTCCTGAAAGAAAACTATATGAACGCCATTTGTTTTTTACTAATGAACTGGTAAGTAAATAAATGTCACTAGTTAAAATAAAGGTATGATGTACATTCATATTAATTGACGAGAAAATACCTTAAACAAATTTCCTCAGACATTCTGTTAAGTTATTCTGAATTTCAAGTAAAGATCATTAAAATGACCCCAACTAATATCATGGTTATGTATGCTAAAAATTATTACGAGTTACTTTAAAGATATCTTAAGGCTATCTTCATACATTTGTTTAAAAAAAATACATACATTATTTTTACTTACCAGATACAGCGATATCAACGTTTAAATAAACAACTACTCTCTCAGATAATGCAGAATAATATTCCTAAAAAATATAGTATAGATTCAAATACTCCTTCTAGAAAATAAAAGTAAAGCAAAATTCCAGTATAGAGAACGTTCGTCTAGTTACCTTAGGCTATTTTGATTTAATTATAAATTTGTAGCTATACCTTTTAAAATAATGAAATGTGCAATAAGCTTAAAATTTATTGTTTTGAAATTTTTCGTTTAGGAAACATTAGCGAATGAATTTGAAATAAACATCAACTGAAATAATTCCACACAATTTTCTTTACTGTTTAGATTTTTGATCTCCGGCTGAGGAAACTTAAAGAATGACTTATACACTGAAGTGATATGGGTTGGAATCTTGCATGTTTACACCAATTATAACTTTGAGAAACATTAACCAAAAAGTAATTAGCAAAAGTTAACTAACATCTCTAGCGTGAAAAAATTTCCGAACGGATTTTTTTTGTTATTATATCTGTGATTTTTATTTCAAATATTATTTGATATAAAAAGTTTAATTATTTTAACTTTGACCTGTAAATTAAACGCAGATAAACTAGCAGCATGTGACTAAATACAAAAAAAAGTATGAATTAGAAATCTTTGAAAAAATGAAAAATTTGCTAATTTTAAGATGCATTAAAGTTTAACATTACACAAACTAAAAGATGCAAAGTCACATTAACCAATCTAATTAAAGTGTTAAAACACGCAAACTGACCAGTTAAAAAATACAAATATGCACATTGATCAGTAATGAAATAAACACATGCACACTGACCAGTTATAAAATAAGAATGTTACAACAGCTTTTAGCGAAAGAAATGTAACTCCAAGCTTAAATAATTTTAACTAGGCCTCATCAGCCTTGTGTCAACTGGCTAAGTTAGTAAATAAGCACTTAGTAACTAATGAACTAATGTATTCTTCTTTGACAATAACCTAGACTTAAAAGAGGGTACAGTAAAAAAAAATTTTTTCACTATTTACTCAAATCATACATTTATATAGATTTATTTATTTTTTTTTTTTTTTTTATTATTATTCAGACCAAAATTATTTTTTTTACAAAAAATCTCATCCACATGGTGGTTATATATAAATCTTCAAAATATGCATGGAAATTTTTTTTAAATGACTCATTAAAGCATTATTCCAATTTATGTCTCTCCATAGTTAAAAAAAAACAGTTTTACTAACTTAACATATTTTCCTTTTAAGGCATCTACAGAGAAGTTCTGCACACAATTTTAAAGAGCATGCTTTTGTTTAAAAGTTGTCAAAATTCAAAGAGAATTGAAAAAACACAATGAGTTGGAGCTCTTGGAACAAATCTCCCCATTATTTTTTAAAGAAAATATCACTCGGTAAAAAAGGTCAATTTCCTTTAAAATGCCAAACAAAATTAGTTTCTCTTATTGCGCATTAGAGAAAACAAGACAATCTATACTTAATGTAATAAACTTGTTTAAAGGTACTTGTAAAATATAACCAAATATTTAATGGTGAATGTAAAGTAGAATACTGAAAAAGTTTAAAAAAGAGGTAAAAAAAATATTCTACTTTAACTTTTTTTCCCAACAACTATTTTTATTCACTAAAAAGATCTTTGTAAAAAATAAGATATATGTGATACATTAATATAATACAGTTTATAAATTCTTATCGACGATATAAAAAACAAAAGACCAATTTTTATAAATTTTAAAATAAATATCTATTTAACAAATATCTAAAATTAGGAGATCATTAAAACTATTTTTGCTAAGGTACGATAATATATTTTAGGTTTAAAAATGTTCCACATAATACTCTTGGTTGCGCTTAACAAAGTTCTTGATAAGGTTATGAAAAAATGCCATAAAAATTTTGCTCAAAAACAAGAATTTCAAATATTTTTTAGTGTTCAAGCAGGTCAAATTTTGTCTATAGTCCTAAAATTTCAAGCAAAAATAGAAAAATAAGTCAGGGTCAAAGATATTCTAAAAATAAACTTCTAAAAGAAACAATCCATAAACAGATATTAAAAAAAAAAAAAAAAAAAAAAACAGATGAGCAAACAAGTCACATAGGCATATTTATACCTGACCCCATTCAACAGATCCCATCAAACCATACTCCTCAGCGTCCCAGCTGCAAAGTAAAATAGTTCTTCTTGGACGCCAACCTACAAAATTAGACAATTACTCATTCCTAGATGACAGAGCAATAATAAGAAGCAACTAAATATTAGCTAATCAGTGCAATTGTTATACAGTTTTATATGAGAATTTATTAGTTGTATGCTGTTCAATACAAGATTGAGATACATCATCATTATCATAAACATTATGGTTTTGGAACAAAATATTCAAGGAAAAAAAGTCTTTGCAAAGAATTGTTTGAATTTGTTGAAAATTGAAAAGAATTTGCTGCAAAGAATTCATTTAGTTTTATGGGAACAAAAATATTGACTAGTCTACATTTATATATTAGATCATGATTTCTTTTATACTTTTGCATTTTATCTATCAAATTTAGTTTTATTTTATAGTATACACGCACTTAATTTTAATTTAAGACATCAACATATTGCTTCTTGAGTCGATTTTGATTTTTGCTTTAAAAATTTTATGGGCATAAATAAAAACACAAATAATTCCATCATAGTTGCTGTTAAAATTTGTACTTCGTCGCATTTTTGAATACCATATAAAGTTTTTGAGCATCATATAAAATTTCAAAGTATCCATATAAAGTTTTTAAATATCACGTAACCTTTTTGCGCCAATTAAAAGGACAAAACTAGTGTTATGTAATGTTTTTAAGTATTGTGTAGAGTTTTTGGATATCATATAAAGGTTTTGGTCATTTATGGCAGATACAGTGCTCCAAACAAACTTAGCAACATCACAGTGGACGTTTTTAACCATTAACACCAAATCTGATGTTTTTAGAGTAGCCCCACCTCCCCACTTTGATTTTGAACGGTTATGATTACTTCCTACTAGAAAGAGCATTAAAAACAAATGGAAATTTTCATTATAAATAGAAATCATATGGTTTATTTAAATAAAGCGTTGATAACAAAACAGGTGTGGGTGTTTCCAATTTGAAACAAAACTAACGTTAGTGTGACGAAAACAACATATAAGTTAATAGTTGTAATATTTTATTCTATAAATTGTTTAAAAGTTTATCTATCTTTATTTAGAGAAGGTTGGAGTCCTATGATAACTTTTTGTCTTGTGCGCAATTCAGGAAATACGTACAAAAAAATAATATTTTCTTGTTTTTCATTTCATTATTGTCTGTACAAACTATTTTATGAAATTGATGTAAAACAAACTTTATACACCTCATATTATCTATTAAGTTTATTTTTAATACTATTTAATCTAAGATGAATATGTTGAATACCATATTACCTGTTATGATTATTTATAAGAACATTTATAATTATACAAGATTATATGTATTATCTTATAATCTATAAATTGTTATACGATTATATATTATAATTGGATTCACGATTTGTAAATTATTTGACTTTTCCTGAAGTGTCATATTTGGTAAAATTTGGCAATTTTTTTTTTTTAAATATATTACAAACCATGTGACATAGCAGCTATCAGTTTAATGTCTGGCGCAGACAATCCGCTTGGCTGGTGTATGGTTTTTGACCTTGGGTGGCAAGTCTCCTAGTCTATGCCTACAATAAAAAGACTTGGTTTCTATATACTACCTTAAATATGTTGGTGATAGGTAGGGTATCCAGCAGTAAAAGCTCTGTCAAAGACGAAGGAAGACCTTGAAAAAAGGTATGCAAAATTTAATTCAGAATAGAATTCTTAACAAATCCTGAAAATATTCAAGCCTGTCATCGCCTTAAGAATTGGACTAGAATGATTGTTAAATTATTTTTATTATTATTCTTGAATATTTCTACAGGATAAATCTTTTCAGCCATATAATGACTGCTATAAGTGGCCTGTTACAAATCATAACAATAAAAACATGTTAGTCAAAAATTAAAATTAAGTGTATATTATAAAATAAAACTGAATTCGATAGATAAAATGCAAAAGTATAAAAAAAATCATGATCTAATATGCAAATGTAGACTATTAAATACTTTGTTCCCATAAAACTAAATGAATTCTTTGCAACTTCTAATTTAACATTGGTACAGGAAGCATGCCTCCTCGTTTAATTGTTAGGTTATCCATACAGTGAAATAATTACCAAAACATTCATATTCGCTACATAACAACTTGCTGACCCAGGTATATGCACGTATTTTCTATGAGATCATTGATTTCAGGGATTTCAATGGATATGTTATGTGATTGATCTTTGATGATAGCACCTAATCTCCTGGTTAAATGTTTTAGTTGTACTTACTGTGTTTGTGCGAGGTTTAGATTTTTGGTAGCAGATTATGTCAAAACTGGTGTGACGCATGATTGATAGATCAACTTGGACTATACAATGTGATGGAATTACAAAGTCTATGAAGAAGTCGTAGTGGATCAGAAGCTTAACGGCAAGTCTTGTTAAAGTGTGGTTTGAGTGACAAGGTAGAATCTAATTTTACTCCGAGATACCTGCACATTTCTGTTTTATGCACACTTTTACCTATCGTAATAACATTAAACTGTTGTTGTTGATTGAAGAGACGTGATGTGCCAAAAAGCATCGATTCAGTCTTACCCGGTTTATTATTTATAATTAAGGCACTGGAATTCATCCAAGAAAATAATATGTCTATGTTCTGGGTTAGTTTACTCTGAATTAAGACCAAATCTGAGTCACTACAGAAAAATACAGCATCGTCTGTGTATTTGATAGTTGATAGTTTCACAACAGCACCGTTAAGTTTGCCGTTGTCCATTTATTTTCTAATTCGGTCTAAGAAGTATGTGGTTGCTATTTCAGTAGACTTTTTGGAGCTAAATCCAAACTGTTTACTAACAAGCAATTTGAATGACTGAAGATGCCAAAGTAACTGTTTGTGGATAAGTCTTTCTTGGATTTTGGAGACGACTGGAAGAACCAAAATTGGTCAGTTACTGCCTAATTAATTAAGTTTACCAGATTTGAAGAGAGGAATTACTTTTGCTTGCTTCCATTCGGTAGGAACAGTAGCAGTAGTCAACGAGAGATTGATTTAAAATGTTAACAGGTTACTAGTTTCAATGGCAGTCTCTAATCAATCTTGATGGTATGCCATTGTTACCTGTAAATTTTTTTATTAACTTCGATTCATGTCACTCTAATTCCGTTAAAGAAAGCGTTCAGGAGCATTGAGTTTTTTGCGTTTTTGGTTGATGAATTCTTTTGGATAGTTGTTAGCGATAAGAACGGTTTCGATTTGTTGATATTCATTGGCAAGTTCGGTCGGGGTCAAGATGATTTCTTTAGCACGAGTGAACAATGAATCGATGACGCTTTCTTTATCGGAATTAGAGTGACATGAATCAAAGTTAATATCGCAACTTGGATTCAGCCTTTCAGCCAACAAAAGAAGATCCGATAAGCTTCGTTAACCTTCCATATGTCCCTCGCCTAAGTGAATCCTTAAAACGTATTTTAACACAGCATAATATTCTAACAACTTTCTAC